>NBZC01000129.1:0-22947 GCA_002245345.1 Scheffersomyces stambukii
ACGGTCTCCTGAATGGCCTCTAGATTTAGGACTATGCGGGTACTGGGCTCCGTCACTGTTGTTGATAATGATGTGGTGATGACGTAATGGAATCACCTAGATAATGTAAGCCCAGTGTAACTGCTGAGTGTAGGTAATCACACTCCCCACCAACCACCACCAACCACCTCTAACCACCTCCCTACACAGGTGCCTGGCGCCGCTGGACTAACGCCAAGCAACGCCGCTGCCACGCCAGACGACAACAGGGCCCTTGTCCCCCACCGCCATCACCCAGAATGGGGTGATTCCTCGTCTGACAGCACACAATGGTGGTTGTTTCGTGGTCGATGCTGGCGCCACTGCCTTCTGTCGTGGACAGCGTCCCGCGTGCATCTGCATACGTGCGCAACGTCATCTGTGCCCTAAAACAACAATCTCGAGCTTATCTGCCCCCGATGCCCCCTCGCGGCGCTTGGCAGTGGTGGTGCATAACTTTAGGTGCCGGCCCAATTCCACAGGGCTTCCACACATTTTCCCCTCTGGGCATCCTTGCGCTCGCACAAAAGCCCCATTTGCCGTTCCGTCCCCATGGCGGTGCTTGTTTGATTTGCCCCGTCGCATTGGCAACCACCCTTCGCCACGGCATGCTCCACTTGCTCAACTACAACCGCCTCCCCACATCTCTTTGCCGGCAACGCGGTTCCACGTCCTTGTATCACTTCAGTGACTTGGTGGGCTCCACCTGGTGGCCGCACTGGTGGCCGCAACAAGTGCACCACCGACGCGTCTATTCTGGCCCCAAAAAATATCGCCAGCGTCAGAAAATATTTTATTATTGTATGCAGACACAAACTTAACAATGCCCGCCATATGTGGTTCATTTTGAGATCGCCATTTGAAGCTAGCATCCAATCCTTTTCGGCGCCACGGGCCACCAAAAGGGAACCGGGGCTTCAGCCACTCCTCTGCGATCTCCGTAACCCTCTCCCCAATGTATCCACTGCCCGTGGTTGCATCGCGTGTATCCCATGGTGGTCCTGTTGTCTCTAGTGTCTATTCTCGCCAATCTGGATGTGAGAGGTGTCAGACTTTGTGCAGGCCGTCAAAAAATATTTCTCTGCGTCTAGAGATACATCCAACTACATGCAAATGGCACAACTATAGTATGGCTAAGCTGGAAAACACATCCAGACGCAACTAATATTTCCATGGGAGTATACCACTTGGCCTACATGCCCTAATTGGGACCGTTGACTACAAAAGTTGGTGCAACATTTACCGCAAGGTGTTATTGGTACATAAAATACTTGTGGAGTCATTTTTCACTGTCGTCATACCTATAATTTGGTATCTTCAATGCTTTCAGCGAGCATCTCCAACGTCTCGTTCAATCCGTTACTTACTTTTCGACTCAAGATCTTCAGCTTGGATGTCACCGGCACAGAATCGACTCCTTCTTCGCTCTCATCCGACTTTGTCTCCAGCTCGGGCTTGTCTGTGCTTGTATTTTCTTCGCCATCCGTTGGCTTTTTCTCAGGATGTGACTGTTTCTCATGGTGAAAACTATCGATGGTGTCAGCAAAATACTCCTCGTCATCCGAGTCCGACTCAGGCTCGCTGTTCTTCGGTATATCTGCCGTTGCATCTCCCGTGCCTTCACTATCTTTGTCACCATCACCTACATCCTTGTTATCTGTACTTCCCTGTTCCTGGGTCTCACCAATACCCTTTTCCTCATCACTAGCTTGATCATCAGCGACAGCGTCCCCTGCCTTGGCGTCACCGCCAGACACACTGGCAGCATCGGCATCTAAGTCCCCTGATAAATGCACCTTTTGGGGAATCAAGTTGACAAATGTCTCGTAATGTATTTCATCCAAATTAATCTCATTAATAGCATCCAAATTATCCCAAAATCCCAACTTACTCCAAAATATCTTTAACCTGATCAAGACAAGCATAACGTACAACTTTATCAATTTTGCTTCCTCGATATTCTCCAACTCAATTTCATGCACCCTGCTATTCATCAATACACTCTCGCTGGATGAGCTAGGAGAATAGGTGCCATTGGATTTGCCGGAGATTGTATTGGACCGCTTAAACTGACCAAAGTTGTTGGTCAGAGCCATCGAAAACTCATCAAACGAGGAGTTGGGCTTCAACTTGAATATGTTGGACCGGATTAACCGTATCTTGGCAAACAAATCACACAAATTGCGCAATTTGATTAAACAGTAGTTGCACAAAGGGTACATGGCAATGACCTCCTCCAGCTGCTGGGAATACTGTTCCGATAACATCTTCAAATAATAGAGTCTGGAATGCTCCAAGTTATCGTTTCGACATTCTCCACAAAAGGCACACCCGTCCTGGATGGCAACGGGGGCCAAGTGGCTATTAGTTGTAGATGATTGTACGGGGGAACTGGCGGCGGTGGCGGAGGCGGTGGAATTTGCCGCTGATGATGATAATGCCGGAGAAATCCCTCCCTTGTATGTTAGCTTGAAACTTTCATTTATGCCTCTAATTGGTTCTATGGACACCTTGCCATCCACCAATAAACCCCAAAACGTCTTTCCCTTTTGCCATCTGTTGATCAACGAGTTTGACGGAATGGAGGGAATGGTGGTGATGGTGTTTTCCAACTCGTCTTGCCACATCTTTTTGAAGAAGGCCAACCCCTTCAAGTGGATCAAGTCAAACTGGAACTCGGGCTTGATCAATGCATACACAAAACCCTTAAAGTCCTGGTTGAAGTTATTGAGGTCGAACCGGATGGCCGACACGTGGGGCGAGTACAACATCGACTGTAGCTGCTGGTAGTGGTAGGATTCGTCATTCTTGTCGGTGGTGGTGGAGATAACGTCGATGTTGAACGCACTCTGCTCGACCTTGGGAGTGTTGCATTGCGACGATTGGAGAAGCAAGGTGGACTTCTGCTGATCCTCGATCTTGATGAACATCTCCTTCAAGTCTTTGAGCTGGGCCTGGAGGTTGCTGATGATGGTGTTCTTCTCGTCAAGCTCCTCGTAAAGCTTCTGGTTCTTGATCTTGAAGTTGTGGGTCTCGCGCAGGGCGTTGCTCACCATGGTGTTGGCTTCGTCAAACAACGACGCCGTCAAGTCCTCCACTTCGCCCTGGAGCTTTGTGTTTTCGGCCTCGGCCTCCTTTCGCTTGTCCTCGCTGCGGGCATGGTCTTGCACCAACTGGTTGTATTTGGGCAACATGGCGCGGTAATTGCGGTCGTTCTCCGCCAACTTTTCGTTCTGGTCTTTGAGCACCGCCACCTGCTTGCGCAATGCCAACACAGACTCCTCAAGCTCCACCTGTTTGTTGACGGCCGTCACCAACTTGGTCGACAAGTGGCCAACCTCCTCGGCCAACCGCTGGTCGAGTTGTTCGGCACTGGCCATGGTCCACCCAAAATTACGTCTATGTAGAAGTGAGCCCGTCACTCGATGATGTACGGGTGGTGCAGAGGTGGTGGAGAGGCGGTCGATGTTGTGGTTGATTTACTATTTTTTACGTTTCGTCGCGAAATTTGGTGTCACTATTCATTTGTGGTTGTGACGTTTGCGACAAAGACATGACAGGGTGGGGAAAAGGGTGGCTCGTGTGTGCAGGAGACCCCTGAACGAAGTGGTCTCCGCATGTGTTCTAGAAGCTTCTACTGCCCGCATATCAGGGCTGGATGGAGACGGGGGCAAGGTGGGGCCAGATGTAGCTTTTTCCGACGAGGACTTTTCGGCACGGTACGAGGTTGCGCAAATCTGAAATGGCATCAGATAGCGAGACACACATGGAAGCAGCTGGCGACCCCGTTATGTCCCGTTCGGGATATGCGCTAAGGCCAGGGCGAAGCGTAGAGCCATTTCCGTAAGCTTCGCAACAGGCTCCACATTTGACACAGATGTGCTACAATTCCGCGGACCAACACGACGGGGAGGTCACATTGAGCAGCGAAACACAGTAAAACACGATGAAACACAACGAACCACACATGCCACGCGCCACACCACCACAACCCACACCGCTAGGCTCCATTCACCACTCTCTGCCCCCGTAGTCGCAAAACAACCTGCTCCACCTCGTTGCTCTGCCATGCTATCGCAACCCCGTAGGTCTTTGTGTCACAACGGATATATCGTTATCTATGAATGACATTGCCTTTACCACCTGTAGGGTTCCGCCATGCCCAGCCGTATGTAGCCTCGGGACCACTCGTCCATAAACACAGGCAATGCCATCTAGACAGGGGTTGCCGCCGTGCCAACCTCAATCGCCCCTGATCGGGGACAGCACCCATCCACACCCCCTACACCATTTCCCCTACACTCGACTACCCCTCGAAATCAGAACCACCATCAACAACTATCTATCCCAGCTCGATTGCATCAATCTCGCGCGCGTATGCAGATGCTGCTACCAGTCAACCTTGCCTCGCTTGTACCAGTACGTCATCATCGATCGTGACTTCAACATCTTTAGTTCTGAGGTTGAGTTCTGCCCCACCAGAAACGGCATGGGATGCACCTACATCAACAGCACCTACAATTTGAAGCGCTTGCTCAAGACCTACAACGAGTTTGCCGCAAAGCCCCGCATTCTCCATCTAGAATGCATCAACCTTCCCGATTCCCTCAATATCTACGATTACGGCATGAACCTCCAGTTGATTGAGTTCTTCAAGAACTTGTCCCACTTGCAGTCGTTGGTGTGGTTGAACGACAATTTCCGGCTCGAGTTTCTCTACGTGCTACCGCAGAAACATCTCATCAACACTTTGAGGTTGAACATCCGCTTTAGTAATTATCTAAGTGAACTAAATGATGACAACGAATTGGACGACTACTCCAAGTTGAACTTTCCGAATTTGTCCAACTTCCATATAAAGCCGTTCCACAACTCACGCAAGCTACTAAAAATCGTAAACAACTTGCTCGTCAATGTCAATGATCCTGCTACCATCAGCAACAACCTAACATCCTTAGCCTTAACCAAATCGCAGAATTCTGCGGAATGGGCCAATTTCCTGACTCGCGGGGGCATTTCCGATCTTGATGTCAAGGCAATTGACTACTTGTTTCATATCAGCAAATTGCAGTATCTCCTGAACTTATCATCACTTGTGTTGAACAACATCATGGTCACGGCCGACGACGCATTTTTATTGATCAAGTCCGTCGATTTGAACCAGCTACTGTTGTTGCAGTTGAGAGGAATAATTGAGACAGAATGTTCAAGTTCGGGTACTTTTGTGTCCATCCTAGCAGACTACCCTTGGAATTCCGACAGAGCCAACTTGAAACACCTCTCGTTCGACATAAAAGAGGTCCAAGGCGAAAACAACGTTTTATCTTTTTTGGACAAGAGATTAAACCTTCAAACGTTGGATTTAGCTATTTATCTACCCAATACTGATAACAGAGACTTATTTAACATGCTAGCTCTACTGTTGGAACGCCACCATTCATTGACGAAAATAGCACTTGAGTTCAAACAAGAAATAGAACCAGGGTTGTATGTTGCATATAACGGAACAATCCCAAATGCATTTTTTACGGCGTTTTCCCGATTGACTAATTTGCAAAGCATACGTATTGCAGCCAATACCATTCAACACTTGCAACTGCTCAAAGACGCATTGCTTGCGAACAAGGTCATGTTCATGGATTTTTTTGCATATAAGACGGGCGAGCCCCCCAATCTCGGAACAGAGATGGTATACCCTACCATGTATGACGACTGGGACAAATACAACAACACTTTGGAACTTTTCTTGCACGAACAAAAAGACCAAGTCAAGTACATAAGGATGCACAAGTACATCTTTGAGTGCCACGGACGCAAGATAATCCCATGGGACGGATTAACTCGATGGTTTGACGAGAAAGTCAAATGCCAACTAATGATGTAACAAGCTTACCTCTAGGTTGCTGCGAATTTGGCTTGGCTGCATAAGTAGCTTTTGATAATGCTAAACCGCTTGGCCTGCTATCAAGTACATTGATTGTACTGTCGCGGAACAACTTCGATCTCGGCTCAGCTGGTTCGATCTCCAGGTCTTACGTAGTGGACCATTCTTGTGACCAAGCCCTACCAATGCTACATAACTACATGTAGCGGTTCTCACATTTATAGCTTCTAGGCCAAAAATACTGAAGGATTTCCGGAGATTATCTCGTTAATAGACATCTTAACGCCTTTCCATTGCTTTTCGACCAGAAGAGTTGCGATAATTGCTGCAATTTGAAACCTTCCCTTGCCGCGTAGAACTTCTATCTTTAAACTCCTAAATCGTGTGACGATGCGCTTCCATCGATCCGAGCGGACAAAAGCTAAACTCGGACTATATGCAGGCCAAAAGAAACTCCGAAGCGCGCTGGCAGAAACAAAAGAAATATGACACATATTATAACAAAGCCTAATCGAGAATGTCAAGGATGAAAGGAAGTTGGAGTCATAGTTCGAAAACAGGGTCTAGATCGCTGCAGTGAAACAGCAATCGCTTTTTAGCGCAAGTGATGTAGACATCTACTAGTCAGCGAATGTGGCTGTAAGCTCCAGCCAATTACTGACAACATTCTTGGCCGGAGGGGCAGACAATCCAGTGCGGGATTAACCCCGTACCCCTCTTTTAATAGGGTAGATTCAAATCCAATCAAAGTGGAAGATGTATGCACACAAAGACGACGTTTGTACCACTCGCAAAATTTCTGCGGTGTCCAAGTCTTTGTTTCGCCATTGGCCTTGTCTTTTTCCCTCAATGTCACCTTGGCCGTAGAAGGTCAACGAGACGAGAATCTGCCCATTTTTCACTGCGCTTGAGTCATTTGCTGTTTCTTTTGGAGGGGAATGGGGAGACTCACGTCACCAAGTCGATGCCAATGCCTTCTACTGAAGGGGAAGTACAGCCTCCCGGCACCCGGATGACGGGAAAACTGCATCTTAACGTCGAGGGACTTTGCGACAATATTCGGAAAAATTAGCGGACAAAAGTCAGCCATTCGCATCATTGCAACGCTAACCGCCTTTGAAAAGAAATATTTTTTTTCTTTTTGTCCATCAGACCGAAAATCGCACCAAACGCCAGGAACCAAAATTAGTCAACGTGATATATAAATAGCACATCTATTCCATGGTGCTGGGTTTTCGTTTTGAAGATCATTATCAGCAACACCAGCTACTCAATTACATTAGTTTATAACAGTTTACAATGATTGCCCAACCACAACAACCAGTTATCAAGATGACTGCAACCGAAAAGGAAGCACAAATTATGCAAGAAATAAGAGCCAACTCCATCAAGTTCGAATCCAAATACGAGGGATCGCTCTTTGGAGATATTTTTAGCTTTGCCGTGGTCAAGAAGGCCAACTAAGCTATTGCAGCTCTTAGAATGCCACTATTGGCGTGAAAATGCTACTTAATTCTCGATGCACTGGATTTTGCATCCTTAATATTTTATGGTTATGATTACGGTTTTTTATAGAATGATACAATTTTTTGTAATACATGTTTTGCACACGCTTGCAAAGTTCTAATACTGGTTTCTTGTAGTTATCCATAGGTTGCTACCTTGTGATTATTCACATTCGCTTCTCTTTCGCTTCGGACTAGTGCAAAGAAAATTTCTCAAACGCCGAAAAAGAAACTTTTAGCCTTCGCCAAAGCCGTTGCGAAGATTTTCCGTCTATTTAATTGCTGCAAATAAATAATTAGCATTACTATGGTACTTTATCTCTATAAACACTACATTAATGCAAAGCATATTAGTTACCATCTCCGGCATACTTTGATCTAGCTCTCAACTTTGGACCATTCAAGTGAAACAAGATTGGAATTGCAATCATTGCGGTTGTAATGAAACCCAAAATACTTGAACCCCACCCAACTGGAAATTCTTTTGTAGACAAATTCAAAAACAAGGGCTTACCAAACAAAGGAAACACGGCTGCAATCACTGATCTGAACAAATCGTTACCAGCAAACACACTGGCCACGTATCTGTAGAACGACATTCCTAAATAGTTCAACAATGTCTGGAAAATCAAAAAGGCACCGGCTGCAAAGAAGGCAGCACCGATGATTGGTCCCATCCAATGAGTGTGAGTGGTTGCTGACCATCCAAAGATGAAACAACCAATGGGCATCAAAATACCACCAACAATGGCAATGGGCATGAACACCTCAGGGTACAAATTTTCACCTTTCAACAAGGGGATGGTGAAGATTTTTCTAATGATAAGAATGTATACCACGGCAGCAATGATAATACCAGACACAATGGAAAAATATGACATACCCAATTCGATCAATGTGAAATTCTTGACATCAACAAACACAATGGGGAAAGCTTCAAACCAAAGGTACATCACGGAGTAAACCATGGCGATATACATGTTGATCATCAACACCACCGGCTCAAAAATAGAAATCTCAATTGGTCTCCAAAGAGTTTCCACCACCATCTCCTTGGTAGTCATTTTAGAGTTTTCAATCTCACCTTCACTTGTAATTCTTTCGTTTCCAGTCAAAGCTCTCAATCTCTTTGCCTTTCTGTAGAGCAAAGTCTTCTGGTAAGTCTCGGGTAATCCAAACGACAAAACCACCAAGGCAAAACCACTGACGATACACATAAACCAGAAAGACCATCTCCAGCTTGCCTTCACAGTTAAGATGGAACCAAAAAAGGGACCAAAAGAAGGACCGCAAACAGCACCCAACGCCCAACTTGCAATACCCACGGGGTTGTATGGAAGAGCCAACACGTCACAAACAGAAGCACCACCCGTAGCCAAACAAGGACTGGCAAAGACACCACTCAAGAATCTCAAGATGCACAACCCAGCAATATTATTTACCAATGCGGTGGGTATCTGCAAAATTACAAATAGGAACAAAGTGATAATGTAGATGGATGTTCTCCCGAAAACAGCATTTTCTGACATTGGAGAGAACACCATTGGCCCAAGACCATAACCAATGACAAATAATGTCAATGGTAATGTGGCAACCACCTGACTGACATGCAAATCCTCCATCAACTGTTCGATCCCCGGGGTATATACCGCTGACCCCATGTATACAGATGTGGTCAAGAATGCAATTTCGAATATAAATATGGCCTTCTGATAGAAGGGCCAATTCAAAGGGTTCTCTGGATCATCTTCCCCGTCCCACTCAACAACAATAGGGTCGTTTATTACTGTAGATGCCCCACTCACAGAAGACGACGCCGATGTCGATGCAGCTGCTGTGTTTCCCACCTCCTTTTCTATTTCAATTTCCCGCTGCTTCAAATCGACCAAATATTTGTCAGGAACCACGTAATCGGGCCCCTCCTCTGGATGTCCAAAGTATTTGTGCTTCGACAAGTGGTACACGGTCCGCCCCACAAAACTGTCTCGAAGAAATCTCAGCATGGCCCCAATGGTTATAATGTAATATTAGACGGAAGAAGTAAAAAATTGGACCGTTTTTGATATGCAACCAAGAAGCTGATGTCCTGATGTTCGAGATCTGTCTCCATCAAACAGGATGCGACAGTCTATTTATATCTTTCGAGGACGATCTTCATGGGATTGTAACCTAAAAATTTTCGCAATAATTTGTAATGAAGTAGTAGCAAAAAATACGGCGGTGTCAAATGCGCCTGCGCGCCAGCAACCTTTGGTGCATCGGGGATTACCCAAAAAGGAAGCTGACAAATTTCTGCCGTGTTGCCTCCACATGTGCGTGAAAATGTGATTCACCCCGGTCGTGCGAAGGGCCATATTTGGTCGTAACCCGTACCCTTTTGGGCGATACGAACGACAACGAGAGCACAACTGCCTCTTTCAGTCCTGTGGCAACTGTATTACTAAGAAGGGGTTTCGCTTGTGGCGAAGCTTGGCGATGTTATCAACTACCCCTATTGCTGCACAATAGATGATAATTCTCCATTACTGCAGGGGTTGTGGCGACATCATAATCGAAGTTCTAGTTGCTTCTGCGCTTACATTAGTAATCGTACATGTTATTAACCGTTATCACAGGAGCAACAGATAAACCCCGATTTACCTGTCAAATTAGAGACTACCGTATGTGCCGTGGCTTAAGGACACGCGGTGGTACTGAGTCGCTGTTGAGTCGATGCCGAGCGCACCGTTTTCCGTGTGGTACAAAGAGGCAATATGTAGTCTGATAATGAGTGCGATATTTCTGTTGTATTTCTGGTTCGGTCTACATAACGGGCAACGGTAGTCGTACAACGGTGGTTCCAGCGTTGCTGTCTACGGCGACTTTACTTTGTCAAGATCCACGGTTAAGGCCTTGCATTGCTGGAGTGGTGATAGGTCTCTTTGTGGTGAGTAACATCCGCTATCGCGAAGCGCGGCTGATATGCCCCGAATAGGAAATAGCGAGGTTATACCCGAACAACCGCCGTTTCAGGATTCGGACTCGGATGCAACAAGTCATTAAATGCTAAATGCTAAATGCGAAATTCAGAGCTCCCATGTTCCACTAGGTCTAGACCGTCGAACATGTTCCACGTGACCGCGGTATGCGTTGCAAACTACGTCTCATCACCCGCAAGGTGCGCACTAATCATGAATTTAGTCTTTCATTGATACTTAGCAATAAATAAATACGAACATATCAGCATCACGTGCAACAGAGTAGGCAAAGCCGGATGGCAGTAGTTTCCCAGAAACACTTACAACTTTTCTGCAGGCACAGCTCTGCCGATGGTGGTGACGTCATCGTAGATCAAGGTGGTGACAAAGTCAGAGTACTTTTCAGCAGAAGCTTCTGGAGCAAAGTATTCGTAGGCTCTCAGGAACTTGTTGCCAGGTCTGGCGTTCTTGACCAACTTGCCGTACTCTTCGTCCAACAACTGCTTGACGTAGCCCTTGGTGATGACCTTGCCGGTGTCGGTCTTGGCGCCATGGGTGACCCACTGCCAGATTTGTGTTCTTGACACTTCGGCGGTGGCTGCATCCTCCATCAAGTAGTTGATAGGCACACATCCCACGTTTCTCAACCAGGCCTCGATGTAGGAAAGACCAATGATGATGTTGGCCCTGATCCCTTGCTCGGTGATCTTGGCATCGGGGACGTATGGACTCAACAAGTCACGCTGGGTCACGGGCTTGTATGGCTGTCTTGGAGGCAAGTCAATCTGGTTTGGACCCTTCATGTGTTCGTTGAACACCTTGAGCACAATTGGCACCAAGGCAGGGTGGGCAACCCAACAGGAGTCGCAACCAGCCAACACCTCTCTCAACTTGTCCTTGGAAACATTTTCAAGGGCCTTTCTGTTTCTTTCTGGGTCATCCTTGATAGGAATTTGTGCAGCCATACCACCCAAGGCATGAACCTTTCTCTTGTGGGTGGTGTGAACCAACAACTTGACATATGACGACATGAATGGAGCAGACATTGTCACTTGAGATCTGTCAGGTAAGATAAACTCAGGGTGGTTTCTCAACGATTTGATGTACGAGAAGATGTAATCCCATCTACCACAGTTCAAACCGGCAATGTGTTGTCTCAATTGGTAGATGATTTCATCCATTTGGAATGCGGCGGGAAGAGTTTCAATCAACACCGAGGCTCTGATGGTACCTCTTGGAAGACCAATATAGTTTTGGGCGTGGTTGAAAATGTCGTTCCACAACTTAGCCTCCAAGTGGTGCTCCATCTTTGGCAAGTAAAAGTATGGACCAAAGCCTCTGGCCAACGACTCCTTGGCACTGCTGAAGAAGTAGATGGCAAAGTCAAAGATACCACCCGAGACTGGGGTGCCGTCAACCAACACGTGCTTCTCGCTCAAGTGCCAGCCTCTGGGTCTGACAATCAAAGTGGGAATACGTCTCTTTGGGTCCAAGTTCAAGGCGTACTTCTTGCCGCCAACCTCGGCAGTCAAGTTTCTTCTCACCCCGTCATAAAGGTTGACTTGACCTTCAACCAAGTTTTTCCAGGCTGGGGTCAACGAGTCTTCAAAGTCGGCCATGTAGGTGGCAACGTTGGAGTTCAAGGCATTGATCACCATCTTTCTGTCGGTGGGACCGGTGATTTCAACACGACGGTCTTCCAATCCGGGGGCCAAAGGAGGACCTGTCCAAGTTGGGTCATCTCTGATGTGGGCGGTCTCAGGCAAAAAGTCGGGCAAGTACCCTTGGTCTCTCAACTTCTGTTGTTCCTTTCTGTTGGCCAACAACTGTTGTCTCACGGGCTCAAAGGCACGGTGCAAGGTAGCGACAAAGCCAAGGGCTTCTGGGGAGAAAACGTGCTTGGCGCTTTCAGGAATGGGCCCCAAGATTTGAACCCCCTTCAATTTATCGCCGAGCTGAGGAAATGGAGAAGACATTGGTCAAGGATATGAATATTTAATTGAAAAGTTGTGCGATATATACACTCAAGGACAACAGCAACTAAATGGCTAAAACCAGAATCAAATAAATTCAGACTGGTCTAAGCAAGAAAAATGGGGGAGGGATTGCTAGCAATTTATATGAAAATCTCTCCCTCAGGAATTGTTAAATTGTGCCTGTGGTATTACCAAGGAGCCAGGACAATAATGGAAAAAGGGCAGAGACGGTTTTTCATTCCGACAGGGTATTTTGCAGGTTACGGTATTACCCCAGATTTTAGCCAGAAAATATTCTTCCAGAGCGCCATTTATTAACTGATAACCGCTAAATCTATTGGTCGGACCTGCATACAGCCCCAAAGTTCGTTCCAACGGAACTTTTGTCAACCAGAGTCATTTTTCGCCTGGCTGCGAGCCCATGTGACGCAACTTTGGGCGCAGGCAGGTGGCCGTGCTCGGTTCCGGAAGTTGCATCCAAACATCAGTACTTACGCCGAGGGCTTCGTGCCGGACCCACGGATAACCTCCCTTACCGAGGCTACTTAATATTACCCACCAGAATCAGGATTTTTGCAGGTTAGCCATGAGCTGACTCAAGAATATCCCCCCAACTCCGAGCTTTTGCCAAGGAGAGTCAGATTTGTTTCCCTATCTTGTCGATATCCCTGGAACCAGGGTAAACATCGGTACCGCAGTAGTCAGGGCGGGAGCAATCAAACAATAGTGGAGATGCAAATGATATCATCCGGCATGGTGGCCCTTACCAAACCCCGTTGGTCACCGTCGACCCTGATTTCAAAGGATGATAACTGTTATCTTCCCGATTAGGCAACCCCCGTCTCTGTATTGCAACCCGCGCCCAACAACTGTGCTACACCCCAGACTACTAAATTGCTTGGTCCTCCACAAAGGCCTCAAAAATAAAACTCCGAGTAGAAAATATTCTATTTTCTGAGAAAATGAATCATCCTATGACTACCCCGGAGCTGATGGCCGGGGCGATCTACTTTTGGTGCTACTCGATATTTATAGAGGCAGCAAGCACGGGGACTGGCTTCACCACCAGGGCGTTATGAGCGCCCAGGGACTGGCATCATTCATGGGCCAGCAATCGCTTAGTTTGCGTGGTAGAAGTTTGGCTCCTTGTTGGCCCACTGGGTACCTTGTTGCAATGGAGCCAACACTCCGTGTTGGTGAGGGATGTACTCGACTCTTCTGTAGGAGTTCAAGTTCTTTCTCAAGACAAACTGGTAGCAGGTGGCGGTCCCGTTTCTACTGGCAACAACAGAAGAGGCCAAAAAGAATTCCCAGATTCTGTACCACTTGATACCGTACTTGTTGACCACAGAGCCCTTGTTGCCGATCCAGTTTCTGTACCATCTCCACAAGGTGGCCGAGTAGTGGACCCCGATGTTGTCGACGGACACGATTTCAAAGCCAACGCTTTCCAAACACGAAGCAACAAAACTCAAGGGGGTGGAGGCGTCGGCACCGGGGAAGATGTACTTGTTCATGAACAAACCCCAGCACAAATCCTCGTATTGCCAGTTCTTTCTTAACCCGGCGTATTGCAAAAAGAACAACCCGTCGTCTTCCAAGGAGTCGTGGACCTGTTGCAAGAAAGCAGTAAATCTTCTGATACCAACGTGTTCGGCCATTTCCAAACAGGTGATCTTGTCGTACAATCCATTGGGCTTGGAGGACTTTGGTGCATCACGGTAGTCCACACATACGATGCGGGACTGTTCGGAGTCCACGCCGTAGTCGCTCAACAAGTTGTTGCCCCACTTAGTCTGGTTCTTACCCAAAGTGATACCGGTGACCTTGGCCCCGTACTGCGAGGAGGCGTAGGTGGCCCAGGTACCCCATCCACAGCCCAAGTCCAACACGTGCTCGTCCTTTTGCAAGGCGATCTTGTCGGCAACCACCTTCAACTTGTTGTCTTGCAATTGTTCAAGGGTTTCTTCGGTTTTGATGTCGCCAATGAGACCGGAAGTGTAGATCATTCTTGGGCCCAAGAACCAGGTGTAGAAGTCGTCACCACGGTCGTAATGTTCTCTCACTTGTTCTTCGTCCTGGGACTTGGAGTGCAAAATCACCTCGGGGATCATTCCCAACAAGAAGAATCTGAACAACGACAAAGTAAAGGCAAAGGTGGCCCATTCGTGCTTGTATTCCATGACATCCAAACAGTCGCCTCTGAAGCTGACCTTTCCTTCAAAGAACAATTCCTGGAACGTTTCAATGGGGATCTTCTTCCCGTTGCCATTGTTGGAGAGCTCGTACTTTTGCTTCAACTCTTCGGTGTGGTACTCCAAGTAGTGGGAGATGGGCTTGCCCGGGTATCTCACCTTTTCGTTGATTCTGGGCGAGTACGTCGACAAGACGGTCCAGTATGCCATCAAGATGGGAATGGCCAACACCAAGAACAAAAACACCCACGTCTTGAACCCCAACCCCACCTTGCGGGTGATGTAAGCGGGCACCAAAACGAGGATGGCCAACAACAACAGGTTGGAGAAGTGGGTGCTGCCCGGCCCGTCGGCGGGCAAGGGCGCATTGTGAATGGCAGGCGAATCACTGGTCCACACCCCCGGGTCGTTGGTGGCAGCAGCCTGCTTGGCGGCGACGGGGGTCTTGATGAACTGGGCGTGGTCTAACATGGCGGGTTACGGAACCAATTGACAAACGTCGAAGGACTGTGGCCGGAAGATGAAGGAAGCAAAACAAAGGAAAAACCCCAAACCGCCAATTGGTGAAAAACTCGACGATATTGGAAAATCACAAAGCACTCGAAAACTTTTTTGAACAGGTATACGGAAAAATTGCCCATACAAACACGCCCATTTTATTGTTACATTGTGGGCTTGGATACGGGCTCGTTTGGCCGGGTCGGGACCCCGGATGTAAGGGTCCCGTGACTGGCGCAACCTTAAATGGTTTTGCCCCTGTTGCAAGGTCAGGGTGGCCGTGGTGTGGACCGCGATTGGACGCAACCACGGGGCGCAGTGGGGAGGGATTGTAGGGCTGGATCGTGGTGGTTTTGTGTTCCCCCCCTCTGTGGGCAGCCGTTCGTGTGTCTGGTTGTTTGCGGTGCACCAAGGCAAGGGCTGGTGATGGACGCGTAGGTCTGGCCCTGGATGGTGTCTTGTAGTGAGCACGGCGTGGGGATGGGTCGTCGTTCTGGATCCCACCGTCGTACCGTCGTACTGTCGTACTCTCCTGTTGAGCTTGACGATCCAGGCTGCTGGTCCAGGCTGCTGATCCGGGACAAATCACAGATCCCATCGTGGTTCCCGTGACCACTGGGCGGCATGGGGCATATCCATCAGGAAGCAGTTCCGTCTCTAAAACGGCAGCGATGCGTTTACGGGGGCCAATTGCTACGACGTTGCTTCGCGTGGCACAGACACGTCATCAGGGTCCTTGGCAACCAACCGCATCACACTAGACCGTTTGAAGTGTTAGTATAGCTTGCTCGTCTGTGTGCTCGCTGTCTCTCTGTGTGCTCGCTGTCTGTGTGCTCGTCTCTCGCTGTCCGCTGCTCGTCTCTCGCTGTCCGCTGCTCGTCTCGCTCTACACACTACACCCACCGTAGACCCTTCACCTCTCTTGCAGCCGTCACGTCGTCCGTGCTCCTTGTTGCTACCACGTTCCAACCCATCATCGCACGACCCCACCACTCGTGCCCCTCCAATTCAACCCCTGTCTACGCGGACATCGTCGTTCGCTCGCACCTCCCCACCCACTCGCGAAATCCGTAGATACTCTGCTTCGCTCTCACCTGCCGAATCAAGCACTGGTACCCCGTTTTTTCAACTGTTGCTGGTTATCACCACGCACCCCACATTCCACCCGCTTCTCCACCGTTGGCCATGGCGTCTGATAACGGCAATGACATCGTGCTCATAGACTCCGACTCCGACCCCGCGCAATCACCCCCCTCCAAGCGCCACAAATTAGGCACCCACAACGGCAAGTTGTCCTTCACCCCCTTTCACGACCACTCGTCGCCGTCACACGAGACGTCGGCACCCCCGCCCGTGCCGGCACCCACTGCCGACAAGAAACACTACTTCCAGGACCAATTGGACGAGGAGATCGAGGCGTTGTCATTCCCGTCCTCGCGCGCAGTGCAATCCGACGCCGACAGCCAACGCGTGGCCGACGGCAACAGTGATGGCGACAGCGACAGCAGCTCCGACAGAGACCCCGGCCACTTCCGTCCCGACGCGTCCCGCAACCGCATAGACTCGGACGACTCATCCGACTCATCCGACTCCGACTTGGAGGCGGTGAGGATGCCCGAAGCAGTGCCTCCCGAGAAGGTGGAGGAAACAAGAAAGTTCCTCAAGAACAACGGAAACCTCAAGTTCTTGGAAAAGTACCTTCCCACCGCCGCTACCGCAGAAGACGTAGTCCGGCTCATTGTTCAATTGGGGTTCATACCGCGGAACTTGCCGCCGCCTGGCGACGCCGACATCATGGACTACATCAAGATTCTCAACCACGCAATGTTGAAGGTAAAGTCATTGCGAAGTCGACTCGACAATGTTACTACCGTGAGCGATGCTCTCGATCTCATTCGCCAATCTACAAAAATCTTGGTGATTACTGGCGCCGGCATTTCCACCAGTTTAGGCATCCCCGACTTCCGTTCCTCCAAGGGGTTCTACTCGCAAGTGCAGCATTTGGGATTGAGTGATCCCCAGGAGGTGTTTGATCTTGAGATTTTCCACTCAGATCCCTCCTTGTTCTACTCCATAGCCCGTATGATTCTTCCTCCGGAAAACTTGTACAGCCCTTTGCATGCGTTCATCAAGGTGTTGCAACAGAAAGACAAGTTGTTGCGAAACTACACCCAGAACATCGACAACCTCGAAAGCTATGCTGGTGTGCTTCCCGACAAGTTGATCCAATGCCACGGCTCCTTTGCCATGGCAACCTGTGTCACCTGTGGGATGCAGGTGACGGGGGAGACAATCTTTCCGCAAATACGGGACCAAGAAATCGCCTACTGTCAGAAATGCTCCAAGACAAAGGCAGCCATCCTCAAGAAGGACGACGACCACTATTTTGCCGAAAGTTTCGGGGTGTTCAAGCCCGACATCACCTTCTTTGGCGAACCGTTACCTCGAATGTTCCATGACAAGATTAACGACGACATCTTGGAGTGCGATTTGCTAATATGCGTGGGCACATCATTGAAAGTGGCCCCCGTGGCAGATATTGTTGACAAGATACCCGAGCACGTGCCACAAATCTTGATCAACAAGGATGCCATCGACCACTGCAACTTTGATGTCAGTCTACTTGGGTATTGCGACGATGTGGCCAGTTACTTGGCAAACGAGCTTGGAGAATCGTGGGAGATTCCCCACAAGGACTATGACACCATCCGGGGTACTAACCCCCCCGGTTCGAACCTAGAAATCGTGCTTGAAGATGAAGAATACAGAGAATACAAGGTCATTAACCGCACCACTGCTGCCAAAGAAAAGGAGCAAGAGAAACTTTTGGCAGAACAGGAAAACTTGGAAGCTCAGCAGGAGGCAAGCGAGAGAAGTGATGACAAAGAAAGGCCAGCCGGAATACTGCAACTATTGCCAAAACTACCGGTTGACGACGAACAGTACAAGGAAGCAGCTGACAACACCCTTACCATCGAGAACACCCCGATAGTGGAAGAGCTTCCCGGGGGCATATCAGAGAAAAACACACCACCGCCCACTTTAAATGTGTAGTACTAACCAAAGGTTCCACGAACCACCATTTGTTACACGCAGTTCACTCATTTGTGTATTATTAATAGATTCCATCTTACGGAAGACCCTTCCAGCCTCCTGGATAACGGGCCCAGACCCTGTAGTTAGTTGTTCTAGATCAACGTATTGAATCAAAGCTCAGAAAAAAGCATACCAAAAGATTTGCACTCCGCATTAGACAGTGAGAATTGGAACACAGAGAAACCGGCTCGCCATGAGCCCCTTAGCACAGATATGGCGATGCTCCGCTAGGAATATTCGAATACCGACGACGGCGTCAATTCTGCGAACCACCCGTATACCGACGGCGTTTTGTCGCATCGGAAACTCAAGATGTAATTCCAGCAAGCACTCATCGCAAGACATTTCCCAGACCACACCTGGTGCACCCGAATCCACGGTATCACAAGATGTAGCCGCTCCGCATATCAGGTTCGACCAGCTTCTTCTGGAAAACGAGCCGCTCTCAGCCAAAAGCACCGGACAAGACCCTGCTACGTCCACGACTCTACTTGGCACACAGCTAAACGGATTTGACCCTGAAAGTGGAGACGACTTCAGCAATGTCGACAAGCTTCTTGGGGTCGAGCGAGACCATCCCCACGGTGCTCCCAATTTCCGAGGACTCGAGGACTTTGTCATGAATGCGTACGAGAAAGGCAACAACAGCGATTGGGACCAAGGAGAGTTGAACCACTACAACGTGGAGGCCAACGTCGACAACAAGGAGCACTCCAAGTTCTTGATTTCTCTCTATTCGTCGTACAGCAAAGACGACATAGGGTCTCTCCAGAAGCTGCGAGGAAAACCGCTCGAGGGCACCTCTGACGCCGGCAAGGTCATTCGCGAGTTGCACTCGCGGGCAGAGAAGGCATTGGAGCCCAGCTTCAAGTTGATGGGGGACATGGAAACGCCGGGGGAGCTCTTTGACTTTATGGGATCGTTCTTGACCCACGTATTGCATCAGTTAACCCTTGCCAGAACCCGGGGTGTGATCCCACAAGAAATGTACTTGCGGGACATCTTCCACAATGGCGACGGAGAAGGGTGGTCGCAGGTGCACGAGAACGAGATCACCAAGATAAAGGAATCGTGCCAGCAGGACCCAGCACGTCCCGTGACCAACGTGTTGACGGTGCCTGCCATCTTCAACTATGCCCTCAAGCTCTTGACTTTCAAGTTCACCGACGGGCAGACGGCCGCTACCATGTTCAACAACCTCCGCAAGGACATCCACTTGTTCACGTTGACGTGCAACCAGACCACGTTCAACGAGATGATCCGCATCGGGTGGGTGTTCTTCACCCATGTTGATTTGTACGACGTGGAGAAGATGATACGGGAGATGCGGTTCATGGGGTTTGCGGGTGACTATGCCACCTACAACCTTTTGCGCACCATCATTGAGGAGTACAACCTGTTGCGGTGTGGCAACTCGCCGTTGAACCCCACCTCCACCATCAGCAGTCCCACCAACAACGATCGAGTGCGGTTGCTTACGGAAGAGCTCGAGCTCATGAAGGATCGGTTGCAGGTGCTCCAGCGGCAGTCGGCGGTGCAGACCATGAATGAGCGGATCAAGACGAGCGAGGTGTTGCAGGCGCACCAGGTGACCACGACGCGGTCGCATGACATTGGCGAGGAGTTGAAGCGCAACAAGTTTGTGTCGTAGACGCGATGGGTTTTGATGGGTTGTGATGGGTTGTGATGGGTTGTGACGGGTTGTGACGGGTTGTGGTGGTCTGAGAAAGGTCCGTAGTGTGTATTATAGAGCGAGTTCCTTCATGTACATATAAAGAGTGAATAGATAAGGTGAGAAGATTGACGTGCCTTGGTGCACATGTACGTTTTGTTGGACACTGAACGTTGATACGTTGAACGTTGATGCATTGATGCATTGATGCATTTGGTACACATGTTCGTACATTAATATATTTATTACATTTAATACATTTGATGCATTTGGTACACATGATCATATATTATTTTATTACATTTGATGCATTTGGTACACATGATCATATATTATTTATTACATTTGATACATTTGTTCATGCAATTGATATGTTTGCTACATTGATTCATTTGATACTTTGATAAACATGCTCATATACTTGATATACTTATTATATTTGATACATTCGATACATTTGTTCATACATTAATACATTTATTACAATCTTTACATTGATATATATAATACATGTGTTACATTAGTTACATTGATACATTTGTTACATTGTTACATTTGTTACACATATTTATACAATCAATGTATCAATATATTCGATACTCTTGCTCATACATTTGATACTTTTGGTACACCTGAAATATTTGCACATACTTTTATGCATCTGATACCTTTGATACACATAGTACATTTGTCACATTTGATACAAATTGACACTTTCGATACCTTTGTTCATACACTTGAAACATTTTGTCATATATTGATGACACACATTTGGCAACACACTTTATCTACAACCATTCACACATACATACACCACAATTCACACCACAAATGAGCCAGACCATTGTGAATACAATCTATTTCGTTCACGTGCTCCGCAATACTACTTACAAAGATAAGTTGATAATATCAGTGGCTCACTCGACTACATTGATCTTACTACTGTACGCTGTATGTTGAAGTTTGGTGTGACAACTTAAGTGTTGATATTGCTGTTTCTAGACAACGATATCAGATAATCTATGGACCATTCTGGCCATGAAGAATCGCCAAATTCTTAAAGCGACCAAACTCGACAAACCCGGCTGCCCGACAATTCCGACCACCACCGGACCACCACCCTCCCGAGGGTGACGGCGGATCCAGGCGACGGATGCTGATACCGATGGTTGCAAATTTGACCCTCTTGTTTTATGCCGAGCACGACCACGGGGATATTAGGAATTGTTTCACATACACTACCACACACCACCCCACCATCCGGAACCAACCAATTGGCCAACCACCAACCGTTGTCGACAATGTCTCAGTTCGGTGGCTTCAAGGACTCGTACACAAAGTCCAACTCCGACTCGATAAACAATTCCGACGCTTTTTCGGGGAGCGACTCGCTATCGCCCCCAGGCAACGAGCTCACCAAACAACAGTCGTTGAACATCCCCAACATTAGCGTCAAGCAAGAGAACCTCGACGGGTTGCTAAGCCGGTCGTTGGACATCAAGAAGCAGTTGTCGCAGTCGCTCCAGGGAGGAGGGGTGTCGCACAGTGGCATCAGCAAGCCCCAGTCGCGAAAGAACTCGGTTATGGTACGGTCCAACGGGGGCAGCGACGTCGAGGACGACGACGACCGGGACCAGGGCAACGAACGCAAGCGCCGTGACAACATCAACGAAAAGATCCAGGAGTTGTTGACGTTGATTCCCCTGGAGTTCTTCCAGGACACCTCCAAGGACGGGGGGGGCAAGTATTCGCGGGAGGGCAGCGACGTCTGCCTTGACGACCCCGAGTTGGCGGCGTCGATCAAAAACTCGGGCACCAAGGACGGCAAGCCCAACAAGGGCCAGATCTTAACCAAGTCGGTGGAGTATTTACAGTATTTGCAGAACTTGATTGACGAGAACAACCGCAAGGAGGTGGAGTTGATCATGAGGTTGAAGACGTTGGAGTTGCAGCAAAACAACCAGTCGTCGGACGTGCCCATTCGCATCGGCTACACCAGTGCAGAGAGAGCGTTGGGGGAGATTGGCGTGGGCCCGTGCTCGGAGGATTACTTCAAGAATGTGTTGGTCAAGAGTGCAAACACCAACAAGTCGGCGCAGAGACGGGGCAGCGTGAGTTAGCGGTGGTACGGCAACAAGGAGACCACCATTGAGTGTTTAGCCGCCAGGAACGGGCTAAATTCCTGTTCCTGCCATGTGGCGCGGTCGACATACCTACAGCAAAAGCGACGTGCAAATGGAGGGACACTAGTGTGACGGTTGAATCGTGTACTAAACATGACGGAGTCTATATCTTTTTGGAGAGCCTGCCTAGTCTTTCGCGCTCGTCCGCCTGTTGTGACAACATGTATGCGGGGAGATAGTTGTCGGAGCCGTCGATGCGCAAGTAGGGGTTGGGCACGGTGTTGTCGACGCCGCCAAGACTGGTGTACCCCAAGTCGTACAAATAGCAATAGTCGATGTTGCAGGCCACCAAGAAGGCCCACACGTCGACATAGTGCCAGTGCAAGATGGGGTGTATTCTCAAGAACTTGGGCCAGCTGTGGTCGGTGGGCTGCTCGTAGTGCAAGGCGCTGCCGTAGGGGTCGGAGTAGCGGATGCCCACCACGATGGACTTGACGTTGGTGTTGACCTCGTTCAAGTAGTACTGGAACCCCTCCTTCAAGGAGCTGTTGATGCTGATGGGATTCAAATGATAATGTTTTGTCGACGAGCGGATAAAGTCGGACACCGCCGGAAACGGGGTCTCCGAGTTGATGTAGATGGAGTCGAGCTTGTAGTCGTGGGGCAAGAAGTCGCGGGCCACCCGGGTGTCGATGCGCATCTTGTGGATGGTGGCGAGCAACAACACGAGCATCACCAAGCAGTCCTTGCCGCCGTTGTAGGAGATGGCGATCTCGCGGAGGCCGTGCAAGTCGATGGACTCCTCGAGCTTGCGCATGCTGAGCACCACCTTGTCCTTGACACTGCGGTGGAGGTCGGGGTTGTGCACGAAGCCCTTGTGGTGTGGGGGCACCTTTCCCCACGGCAACTGATCCGAGAGGAACTGGTGCACCAACTGGTAGGACTCCTCGCACCGGTGCAAGAAGCTGGAGGCGCGGTCGCCGTTGGCAACGGAGGGCGACGTCATGGCGGGTGGTGGGGGGG
>NBZC01000012.1:0-181041 GCA_002245345.1 Scheffersomyces stambukii
CCCCCCAATTTCCTGTAGATGGTGGTTGTGGGTGCATGCAAGCTTCAACTTAGACCAGATCTAACCCTGGACTTGCATCACAGGGGTCATTCTCTGCCAGAAGGAGCGGTTGCCAGGGCAATTTAGCCGCAGCCCGGGTCGAGGTGTCCGGCACCAAGCCTGGATTGTAATTCCCGGGGGATTAGGGGGAGTTGTTGGGTATGGCAACGGGGCCCCCTCCTCACCCCCTCTTCGCAGCCACCCCTCCATTCCATGCGGGCTGATGGTTGTCGTTGCGTTTACATCGATCTCTTGCACCTGCAGTTGACTATCTCCCCTTGCATTGATTTCTACAACCTCTATACACGCTAAGGAACCTCGATCCCCAACAGGGCCATCTTGGCCGTGACAATCTTGCTCACCTTGGCATTCTCGTCAAGGTAGTGCCTCACCTCCTTGGCCGACGCCAACTTGGCAAGCTTGTCGTGGATGGGCAACAGCACCAACTGGTGGAGCCCCACCCAGCTTTTTTCGTAGCTGTCGTTGACCTCCAACGACTTCAAATAGTGGTTGCGGGCCTGCTGCAACTCGTACATCAACTCCACCAACCGCTTGTCCCCCTTGGCCTGGGGCTGGTGCTGGAGAAACGAATAGTAGTGGAGAAGCCCCACCTTGTACATTATAGGGTACGCGTTTGTCTCTTGAAGCAACACTTCCTGGTAGCAATATATCGCCTTGTCGTAGTGGCCAATGTCGGTGTACGCTTGGGCCAATTCACACCACGTCACCACATCGCTGGGTTGCAAGTCCAAATAGTAGATCAAATTACGGATATACTTTTGGGGATCTCCACTGGCGCGCGAGGATGCCACCAATCGACGCGATAACTGCAACTCGTCCGGCTCTTTGGTTAGTAATTCGGAGGCCGCTTGCAGATCCCCCTGTGCCT
Source organism: Scheffersomyces stambukii (assembly GCA_002245345.1). NCBI lineage: Eukaryota > Fungi > Ascomycota > Pichiomycetes > Serinales > Debaryomycetaceae > Scheffersomyces > Scheffersomyces stambukii. The sequence continues at coordinate 929 of NBZC01000012.1, forward strand.
CATAGTATATAGACTGCAAAAGCTTTATCCGCTGTGATTTGGGGTTGCTGCCAAATTGATCCGTCAACTTGGCAAGCACCGCCCGCGCCTGGGTGTCATGATTGGTCAAAATGCTCAAGTAAAACTCCAACTCGTATAATTGAAAGAGTTCGAGCGAATCCAAGGTGTCGTGGTACTTGACAAGAAACACACTAATCTCGTTATAATGTTGATCCAATTGCTTCGGGGTGAAGCTGGCAAACACCCCGGACTTGGACACGATCAAGAGTTTTTTCTTCAACAACGTGGGATCGTCCATTTTCGTTCCCTTTGCTTCCCTCGACTGTCAATGGGGGTGGTGATGGTGCGTTTTTCACGGTAGTGGCAATTGTCGCAAATCACAACCACAATCATAACTCCACAACACAATCGCCAACCCGGAGCAATAAAGGTCGCAATGTCGCAGGAGTTGGCCAAGGCTTGCGAGGATTTGTTGCTGGCAACAGACATTCTTTCCCATCTGTATTCTTTGCCGGTGGTTGCATCAACACCAACAACAAAAAAGGCTAAACTAGAAGCTGACTACTACCACTCCTATCAATCTCTCACGCACAAATTGAACAAGTTATTATACCTTGACGCGTTGCAATCGCTTAATAACGAGCCGGACTCGTTGGTGGATTCCCAGTATCACGAAATAAAGGAAAAGTTTCCCTTTTTAACTACGGATGACGATTTGGAAACGTTTCTTCTCCAGCAAAACAACCAATTCAAGACCGACATCTTGTTGAACAACTACTTGTTGGTGATACTACCGATACTACGATCCATCCACACAAATGACTCCGATATCACCGATTCGGAGCGGCAGATATTGGACATTCTCAAGGAATTGTATGATGACAAGGACGGCCTTGCCGTAAAGTATTTGCAACAAAGAAAAACAAAAGACAAACAGCTTCACCTTCTGTTGGAAAAAGAGAAGGAATCGTATCAGCTCATTTCCCACCAAATCAAACCGCTTCTCCAACAAAAGGCGGCGTTGCACAACGAATTATTGCTGGTGAATGAAAAGTACGTGACAAAAAAGCAGGAAATGGTAGAGCAACAAAGCGAGGCACCAATGAGAAGCAAATACATCAAACTTGTCAACAAATGGAGGTACATCGATAAGTTGTGTGATTTGATTCCCTTGCTCATAACAAGTCTTCCCTTGAATTGGTACAACGACGACAGTTTGCGCAAAATAATGGACGTTTGCAATAAAACCGGACAGCAAGTTCAGATGTTGCAGCTGGTGGTAAATGCTGAAACCATCAGTGCATTTACGACAGAGGAGCTCTTGGGACTAGAGTTTGATGAATTAAACATATTTACATAAGTTTATTAATGAACAGTATATACAAGAAATTGAACGTCTATAATTGGAAAACTCTTTTGTTAATCACTTCCCAGTTAATACAATCCCACACCTTGTTCAAATATTCCATCTTTCCATTTACACCATAGTCTGTGACATAGGCATGATCCCATACACTAAGTGCTAGTATTGGTAAAGTGAAATCATGTTCACCAGTTTCACTCCGGTTTTTCAAATTGTGCAAAGCCTTATAAGTAGTCTCGTCTAAACCTGCGTTCATATCCAAGCTTTGGTTCTTGCCATAATAGTATGGAGTTCCATCGTTGTGACAAACCATGAATTTCAAGTTCTTGTCAGGTGTCTCCACCAAAAATACCCAACCTTGACCAACCATATTGTCCGCAATCGCCAACATTCTCGTTTTAAATGACTCCAAGTCGGTGACATCATGGTGAATCAACCGGTCCAACAAAAACTTGGATGGTCTGGTCTGCTGTGCTTCGTGCTTGTTGTGCAATTGTTCGTAGAAGAAATGGTTGTTGTGGGCCTGCGAAGCGTAGTGAAAAATGTGCTGATCGGTGGTGCTCTTGGCTGTACGTAACAAGATCTCGTAGGGGGTGTTCAATTCGTTTTCAGTGCCTTGCGTAAGCAAGGTGAGATTGGTCGTAAGATATTGTTGGTAATCTTTCCATCCCGTCTTCAATCCTTGTTGACTGAAAACACCTTCTATTCCCTGGTCGAATTTCTTAATGTTTGAAAGTAACGGAACCTGGTGAATACCTCTCCTGGAAACCACCTGGATTCCCCTACTTGCTAAACCTCGCGAAAACATTGCCACTATTCTTGCTATATCTTGAGGTTGCACGGTTGATCGTGAGAAAAATTTGTATGCACTGAAAAACTTCTAAATACCTGCATATAACCCACAAATACCCCAGTATTCACCATCAGGTAAAACATGGACTTTGAGGTTGGTGCTTACGCATACGTAGAATATATGAGTGTCTGAGGTTCATTTACTTCGAATCAACGATTCTTTCAACAACAGGGATATTTGCAGCCACCCAGTTCTGATCTCGTAGCAACTTTTTCGGATCATTCTTGGTAGTAATCTTCCGGAATAAGTCGTCGTAGGGAAACTCCTGTTCTTTGTACTCGCGGATGATATGGTTAGTTTCGAAGTCAATAAACACTCGCGTGTCTCTTATTCGGAAAATGACGTTGTCTATTCTGAGAAAGAATCGGCATAGCAAAAGCAAGCACGACGGCATCACTCTAATCTTTGTCAGTAGCATCGAGATCCCATTATCTCCCAATTCGTCTTCAAACAAGATAGACTCGTCAAAAAACAAGATAGGATCTGGTTTTGTAAGTTTCTCTATAGGTATCTGCTCATCCGATTCCTTCAATATGCAGTTTGTCAAGGTACCCCGATAATTTGGTGAGTAGGTCCAGTCGTAAGGTTTTAAACTATCCAAGTTATCAGCAAAGGTTTTTATATCCTTATTGCTGTTCTCTTTCAACGCCTTTTCCGATTTCTCGCTGGAAGTAGAATGTTTCAGTCTCCGTGCTTGTAGCCATTCTTGGTGGTAACTGACCTTTAATTTGCAATCGGGATCGAGCGAATCCAAGGCATCCAATGGTTTGAATTCAATAATTTCTCCACTCGCATGATTCCATAATTTGACCACGTTGTTGCCAAAGATCATTTCCGGTAATGGGAAGTCGAATCGGGACTCTAGGTCGTCCAACTCCTGCGACGATAATATCGGTTTTTTAATTGTGAATATCGACCAATCATTTATGGTAATGGAGGGCCTATCTTGTATGGGGTACAGGGCCATTGGAGAAGGAATGATCACTTGGCCACAGTGTCCGCATTGGGGGTTATTGCAGTTGTCCTCATCATGGATCGAAGGAACAGATACTTTGGCATTCTTAGCTTGAGGCTGACTCTGTCTTCCAACATTAATTGGAAATGACGAACTTGTTTCTTGTGGTCCAGAAACTGTCGATTGAACACCAGAGGGGAATGCTGTATTGGTTGGTGGCCTTCGCCCTTGGGTATGAAGTCTCACCATTTCACGGGCTGTGTTGACATGAACTGCCTGTATACCGGGTCTTTGTGTGGGTCGCGTGAACGACGGCTGATGGCCTTTATCTCCCTGCCCAGACATGGTAACTCAATGAATGTATGAATATTAAATGGCTATGAACATGAGCCAGACACAAGTAAGAACTGTCTGATTGCAGAATATGCGAAACATGGAGATAAATTACAATGCCGAAATAATGCGACCAGCATCAACTAACAATATGCCCACCTAAATATAAGCAGCGAACAAACAGAATTTACTGATTAAAGGTTTACAGAATGCAATAAAGTCAAGCCACATGCGAGCTTGCAATTGTAGTATTTCTAATGTAATTAACTGTAAAACTGATGCACAATATTTGTTTATTGTTCTTCCTTGGGGTCGCTCGATGAGGAATCCTCCAAATCTTTCATGGTGTCAGGGTCCTTTCTCAACCCTTCTCTCACCGCCAACACGCTATCAACAATGACTGCGTCGACCCCTGCCTTCATTTGAATCTTGGCCAACTCGGGTTCATTGTTCTCTACTCCATACGTCACACACACCAATCCTGACAGTTTCACCACCTGGGCTAACCTTGGAGTCTTGACTAAAGTTTGTGCTGCAGAAACTATACCCAACAAATTCCACTTCTTGGCGAACCGAATGGCGTTTTGCAATGACGATGCCCGGATGTCGGCCATAGCAGTAGTTCCTGCCTCCGTCAAAAATAAAATGGGCATCGTAGGTTGTTTCAATGATAATAACAAGCAAACGTCTGGATGGAATGAACTGAATAAAATATCTCTTCCACTAGTATTTTCATCATAGATTACCTTTAAAATAGTATCGAGGTAAAAGTTTAAGTCGATGGCAATCTCCCCCATACTTTCTTGTTCTGCTTCATCCAACATTGGATACTTTAATTCAATATTAAATCCGACGTTACTTGGAATCTTTTTGAATAACTCTTTGAGAGTCACAAAGTTTGATGCTATAGATGTACCTCTTGCGTTGCCCTTGAATCCCTTTGCTTTCCATGTCTTGGTTAACTTCATTCTTCTATTGATCTGGTCCTCTGATTCCCTCTCGTCTTCTTCATCATCATCTTTGCTCATTCTGAATCCAATATTTCCAGAATTCCTGTATTGAGGCAAATCGTGGGATGATCTTGCTCTTGGCTTACGAGCCAATGATTCGTCATCCATAGAATACTGAGAAGAAACCTTCTTCTCCTTCTCTATATTATTCAATCCCAAAAATTGTTCCACAGTTAAGGAATGCATTGGAATGTCCACACCCGACTCCGCAACAGTGAAATCGTGATATACTACTGGAACAAAGTCCTTGGTAAGCTGAACATCAAATTCAACATAAGAAGCCCCCAACGATGCAGCAGCAATAAATGATTCCACCGTATTTTCTCCTAGTTGTAAGGATTTCCTTCCACTGTCGTTTTTTCCTAATCCACGATGGCCAATGACTCGTGTAGAGACCAACTGTTTCCAATAAGTATCTGATCTATTGATATTCATCGAGGAATGTGAGAATGGCAAGACTCGCATGTACTCAAACCTTACCAACCCCAATATATCCATGCTAGTAGAATCGATTATTGGTGCTGTTATATTGTTGTTCAAAGAACGCAAGTTGGGACCCACTCTTGTGTATGCATCTTTCAACAATGCAATAGCTCTACCTAACAACTTATCCTTTTTTGATGTTGATAATTGATACGTTGGTATCAAATCAAAAGTGACTATGATGTCGTCTATTTTCAAGTTATCCGTTATTTTGAAAGTTATTGGATCAGTTGCACTGCCATGGTGGTCTTCCAAAGGTAAGTCGACAATAACTGGAGGTTCCACTGCTTTATTGGTCAATCTGTTTCTACAAGTAATAGATAATGACAACGCAGTATCTAACTCGGTAGCAAAGCTTTTGGCAAGTGAAATTTTGTTCAATTCCACTGGCTTACTATCGTCTCTCAAATCAGTTGTTCCCAAAGTAATTAAAATGATCGATTCATTCTCATTCAAAAACCTATGACCAAATGACTTAACGGGTCTTGTTCTCTTTCTTCTTTTCCCTTTTGGAGATTTAGATCTTGATATAATTGAAGAGCTGAAGTTATTATTTTTTAACTGTTTGTAAAATTGGTTGACAGCAAACTTGGATGATTCAGGTAATCTATCAATACTAGAGTTAGATACGATTGAATCATCTGTTGTCATTAAAAGTGGTGAAGCGGCTGAAGAGGGAATTCTTTTGACGTTCTTCTCTGGATGATAGCTATCAAACAATAATAGTCTTTCATCATTCGGAGACAATAAATCAGCCACATCTAAATGACCCCTCAAGCTTGCATGTTCCATTGGCAACCAACCAGAATCATCAACACTATCATACAAGCTTCCGTATTCTTTCAAGAGTTTGACAATAGAAATCAGCCCCTCGGCCGCAGCAATAAATATAGGTGTCCAACCAAATACATTTTCACCAATTTCAGTATTTGCGCCTGATTCCAAAAGGAATTTGACAAGGTCCTCAAATCCCAATTTAGAAGCAATATACAATGCTGTCTCGTTGTGGTGTTCAGCATCTGTATAATCGATATCAATGTTGCCCTGCTCAATTAATGAGCTTAAAATTTGAGACGAATTTAACCGAACTGCGAGTAACAACAAGTTAAAACAAGTTAGATTGTTCGCCTTGTTGTTAGTAAGAAGAATTTCTGTTGTTTTAGGATGCTTTCCAATGATTGAAAGGTGTAAGGGTGTAAGTGCTTCTTGATCTCCCCAGTCATCCACATCATCAATCGAAACATTTGAACTACGAAGGTTCCATTTTTCCAAGTGCTCCAAGAGAATTGTTGTGACTGCCTTTAATCCATACTGGGCAGCATAATGCAATGGAGTGCGTGAGTAGTGGTCTTTTTCTGCAACCAATGTTTTCAACTTGTCCTGTTTTAAAGACTCTAATTTGTTGAGAATGTATACCAATCCGCTGGTGTTGTTCAAGTCATTGTTGTCAGGGCCGTTTTTACTTCTAATAAACCTACTCACTTCGGTAGATTCTCCAGGAGTTAATTGTTGTTCCTTAATCAATTGATTCTTTCCAAGACTGATAACATGTTGATGGAAAAAGTTTTTGCTACTGATATCAGATTTATCATATAAGATGTTTTCGATCCCAAATTGCTGCAAATAAGTAAACAAACCGTCAATACAATTCTGGGAATTAGCTAACGCTGCTTTATTGAGCAAAGACAACAAAAACTTCAATGTGAGTTTTGCATGATATCTTGTTAATTCTTGAAATAAACCTTCCTTGTCGTCGTTGCTGACAAACTTATTGAAGATATCCAAGAAGTCGTGATCATAGGAATATCTTCTTTTGTTTTCCAATTTCAAGTATTCAAACCCCTTAGTTACATCTCCTTCTTCTTGAGAGTCTCCCAACTGGCCCAAAATGTCACTTATGATATCCAATCCAGTCTTAAGTTCAGACTCGTTTGCAAATGGCAAGGCATTGATTCTGGTGGATAAATAAGCTTCCTTGTTATTATTGGATACTTCAAAGGCAAATTTGCCATCTTGATTGGTCTCCAAAATCGACGTCAACTTCTTGTCCAATTTTTTCAATATCTTGATGAATCCTTTATGATTGAGATCACCAAACCACTTTAAGTTTCTAAAGACTCCTCTGAGTTCGAGCAAAATGCTGATTATCTCATCCAATTCTTCGTTGGGCTCGATCTGATGACTTATAATTCCATCTTGATAGCCCAACACTTCAATTATTTTATCCAATCTCCTGTTGTACTCCTTGAACTTTGTGTTGTAGAACAGATCCACCTTCTCGATATCACGATCAATCTCGAAGAAAAATGATGATAATACTTGAGAAACAATTTCGGGGTGTTGATCCTCGTCAATGTCGGTGTCTATAACTGCATCTATAGACTTAATTATTTTCTTCAAATGCTTGTAGTTCATATAGTAGATAGACCATTCTGGGATCTGATGGACAAGGAATGTCTTACCAAACTTCATTGTTGCGCGATCTTAAACTAAACCACTGAATCCACCAATGCCAGGCGGTCCAACTCAACTTGGAGGGAGCAACCAGCGTGCAAGAACGCAGACGAGGAATTTCCAAGTATAAATGTCGCTAGTTTGTGATGGACTAATTCGAGAGCCAGGTATCACAAAACTTGAGGCCGACAAATACCGTTTTTTTTTGTACCTACTATTTTTTGGCTGACACTTTTATTTTAGATTGTACTAATACCGTCTTCTACAAGACAAACAACCTGCAGGTGGCGGGTTACCCTAACCGTACCGGTCGCCATATCAAAGTATGCTTTAAGTGGAATGCTGTGCGCCGCAAATGCAACAACGTGGCGATATTTGGATGCAATTTGCAGACATTTGTCTGAGACGCACGTGGAATTTTTTTGCGGCACATCTCATAAAAATAAGAAAACGGTTTTAGTGACCAGTTGTAACGACACAGACTCAGAATCCCAATGTTCCTAGTATCATTCTACAATGGTAGTGACAATAAGGATTTAATTGTGGTGGATGTCTGCAGTACTTCATGCAGACACAATGTATCTGAAACTTTATGCATCGGGTCTCATCTGCTTAGAACCGAGCGGCAATCACCACTTTAGCCTAGGGCAATATCGAACGGAAAATTACCGCGAAAATTTTCCCATGTCTACATCGTACCCCACAATATGTCACTTTTCATGATACTGCCATCATCGAAATCTGGAAAAGTGCGAATTGTAAACAGCCCAAAAAGAAAGCAAAAGAGGTGACTATAAATCTGTTATGGGTAAATTTGGTTAGTTAGTGTCTACAACATGACCTTGTTCTTACTAGTACTAGAGAATCCGGTACCAGAAAATGATGAATGCTTTTCGTTCCAAGACCAGATCGTTCACCAAGATCCTGTCGACTTTTCAACTTAGTAAGTCGTAAATAAAGACTCTGGAATCGCGAAAAGACCATAATCCACTGTACACGCAAACAAATGAATTGTTTAAATAAATGGTGTAGCAGAATTATCTGGAACAATTTGGGTCTTTCTCAACAGTAATACAAGAAAGCTTGAAATTCATTTATATAGAAATAAAAGATCACAAAAATATTTGGGCCATTAAATAGTTAGGGAATACTGTACAGTACCCTAACTTTTGGTCCATGTTCATAAAATGACGGCAAAGGATAAACTCCGCCTCTACAAAGAGGGGATTCCACGGGGTAAGCACGTAGACGGCATTGCTCTGGTAAACTTGCCTTTTCCACTTTAGCAAATGGACCGCTCGGCTTCCATAGAAGCTAAAAAAAATAGTGAGGCGCGGTTCGTTGCCTTTTTTAGTCTTTGCTCTACGCTAACGGCAAGTGACAGATTAGTTCGCTCCACCGTCCTCGCGGTCAGTTTCTGTTAACGGCAAAATTGCCATCAAGATATCACAAATCATTCCTTCTTGCCTCTAGTGATAGATAACCATGACATTCCCTGATTATAAATACATTTCCATATCCTGGAAGTTGTAAACACGTAGTAAGCTCCTGGTGATATCTTTACTTATAATATTGTGAGCATTTTTAACTGCAAAATGTCTTCTAGTATGTAGTAAACTCCAACGCTATTTTTTTGTGTACAATATCCAAATTGGATACTAACGATTTCTACTAGTTTCATACAAATTCCACCCTAACAGAAAAGCCGCCATAGTAACTGCCCCATTTTCAGGTGGTCAGCCAAAGGGGGGAGTTGAATTGGGCCCACAATACATTTTAAATGCAGGCTTTCAAAAACAAATTGACTCTTTAGGTTGGTCTACAAGTGTGAAGCAGCCTTTGGAAGGAACAAATTTTGAATCGGTAAAGACCAATGAACGAGATTCATTCGGGGTAAAAAATACAAAGATTGTAAGTGAATGTTGCAAAAAGATTCACGAAGCTGTAAAAGAATCATTAGCAGAGGATAGATTGCCAATTACCATTGGTGGAGATCACAGTATTGGTATGGCGACAGTGTCTGCCTCCATTGCGCATGATCCTGAAACATGTGTCATTTGGGTTGATGCTCATGCTGATATAAACACACCAAAGACCACAGAATCGGGAAACTTGCACGGGTGCCCAATTTCTTTCATTATGGGCCTCGATAAAGATTCTTACCCTCCCGAGTTTTCGTGGGTTCCACAGAACTTGGACCCTAAGAAATTGGTTTACATTGGATTGAGAGACGTCGATGAAGGTGAAAAGAAGATATTGAGGGACAACAGAATAACTGCTTTTTCAATGTACCATATCGACAAATATGGAATTGGCAAGGTGGTTGAGATGGCTTTGGATAAGGTAAACCCTAACAGGGATCATCCTATCCACATGTCGTATGATGTTGATGCAATTGATCCATCATTTGTTCCGGCAACCGGTACAAGAGTTGAAGGAGGATTATCGTTGAGAGAAGGGTTGTTTGTTGCGGAAGAAGTCGCTCACACTGGGTTGTTGCAATCATTGGACATAGTGGAAACTAATCCTATGTTGGGGGAGACCGAGGAACATATCTTGGATACAGTAAGTGCCGCGTGTGCCATTGGTCGGTGTGCACTAGGGCAAACTTTGTTATAGAAGAGAAAAGGATAAACGTCAAACAATGACTGCAAATTTGCAATTCTCTATTGCTCTACATTCACTATTTGGGTTGCGCCGTACATGTTTGTACTATTTCATATTTTCAAATACGGAAATTTGGTCAGGTGATCTCATAGTAATTTTCTCTGGTTTTGGTATGGCTGATAATGAAACAAAAAACGGGGGCGCAAACAAAAAATCAAGTCATCCGGGGTTGCAGTGGCACATTAGCCTATATGCACATAGTTTCAAATAGATTTTGTTAGTGCCTATACAAATTGACTTGTAAATAAAATCCCTTTTAGTATCTTCAAGGAACAAGTTAAAAAATAAACTAAAATTGATAATTCTTTGTACTACCGTAGCGCCCCCTCGAACTTGCGTGGTTTGAAGCAAACGTATAAATACCATTTGAAATATCATTTGGAATTAATTGACCATTTAGCAATTCATTCAATTCACAACTTAGACATCCTTGTAACAATGGCATCAATTATCGCTTCTCACGTCCCTACGACGGTACCAGTAACAAAAGTTTCTGATTTCTTCTCTTTTTGTGGTCATATCAAGTCAATCAATCCATTGAGCAAAGACGACAAGTTCCAATCTTTTGAAATTGAGTTTGAGTCAGAGAAAGCACTCTCCACCGCGCTTTTGTTAAACGAAGCTGAATTGGATGGTGTCCAGATTCTGGTGGAAGAAAAGAAGACGCCTGGGGTTAATCGGGCTGTTGAAAAGGATGCACCTCCTAGTTACAGCGAAGGGGTGAATCCTCCTCAAGTCAGTGACCTGAAATCTGAGCTTAAGACAGGAGACACCAATTATGATGATGTTGCTCAAGAAGACAAACCAAAATACGCCATAATGGCCCAAATTTTGTCTAATGGATACCATGTTTCAGACCAAGTCATTAGCAAGGCAATTGAATTGGATCAACAAAAAGGGTACTCTTCCAAGTTCAAGGACTTTTTAGCTCATTTGGATAAAAATTATGTTCACTCGACTGATCCTCAATCAACGTACAATAAGAATTTAGAATATGCCACCAATAAAGTGAATGAGTTGCAAAAGCAATATGAAAAGAGTGCGTTGAGTTCAAAAGTTTCTCACTATTTCTCAAAAGCAGCAAGTCATCCTTTTGGAATAAAGATTCATGAATTTTACAAGAGCATTAGCAGTGATGTTAGAGAAGTTCATGAGGAGGCAAGAAGACTTAGTGCTTTGAAACAACAGCAAACTGGCGATGCTACTTCAAGTTCTGCTGCTGCTGCTGCTGGTTCAGAAAAAAGTGGACAAACTTCTTCTGTTGCTAATTAGAAGAAACTATAGTTTTTGAAGATATTTTAAAACCTTGAAGGTAATCTAATTGAGCTTTAAGCTCATTTTTTTTGTTAAATATTACTTATGTGTAGCAATACAAAATACATTCCAAAGAGCTAGAAACTGATAGAAACATATTGCATGGAAATACAGGGACACTAATTTGCCATTTTGGCAAATTATTAAGAAATAATTATGGCTGATAGCAAGTAGCAACAAGTAGTTTGTAGAAGAGGAATAAATTCATTTACACTGGGGAACACTGGTACTACAGATAATAAAAGTAGAAATCTTATCTAGTATTGTCCTAGTAGTTCTGAATTATGCTATACAAGTTTGAATACTTTGTTTATCTTGGGTTGACCAAGTGTTAAACAACACTAACAATTATCCTACAATGTTGCTGCAAACAAAGGAATAATAATACGCTTATAATATTAGAAAATATTATGCTATCTGCACGGAACAATTATCTGGGATCGTAAATTATGCAACATAGTGACATAACTGGATTGCAAAAATGATAAGCTCTATAATGTTCTTATCAAACAAATACAACATAATACCTGATTCAGATATACAACCGATATTTTGGGATTTTATGAATGTCATCTATATTAAGTGGCATCTAGAATAGGTAATTTACTTGTGGTAGTCAAATTGTTTATTGATAAAACCAAGAAGGAACATACTTTTGGTAATACTAACTAAAAGAAAATTAGTAAATTTCCGTCTACATACGTATTTCAGGGTTTTCACATTAAGTTGGATAGATTGAGAAGATATCTTAATATTTATTTGGTATGCAACTCATTTGATGAATGATAAAATCTTCTAGTCAACGGCAGTTTTGCAAAATCGAGCCACCAAAACCAACCCATAGCCAAGCATAAGTTCAATTTTAGCTCATATTCACAATTTGTTCAGCAAAGGGTATATGATGTTGAAATTTGAACTGACCCGATACATTGTTCAATTAACAAGAGAAATATTTATTTGTTTGTGCACAATAGACAGACTATTTGACAAGCTGCTTGTGGACTCCAAGGAAATAATCGAAAGATCTTAGTATGTGAAGCCAAGCTCTTCAATTTCAAGATCGACAAATACTAACAACTTTGGTCATGTTGAACTCAAGAAGTTCTTCAAATCTTATCCAAATAAAATGGAAGAATCTATTGATATTAAGATCAGAGTGTATCTACAATGGTTGAAAAGTTTGAAGTTGCCTCATTCTTGCTACTTCTATCGATCATATAACAACTATCTTGATCTCCCTTGTATCATTGTTGATTCGATAAAACTACTCATTAGCGATTTGGAACAATACTTAGGTTACATCATTCTTGAATTGAATTACTACAACGTACAAATCAGTCAGATTATGGTATAACTTTCGGAGTTCGGACCAAGAATTTACTGTAGTCTACATTGCAGAAATAATTTTGTTGGGTATGCATTCTTGTTTGTCTTTTAGCCGTGTAGTCAATTCCGATTCAAATATCCGATACTAGTCTTTAAGTAACAATTTATATTGGTTATATTCTTCTTTAAATATTAATGACAATTATGATTCAAAGGTCAGAGTAAGCTTTGATTCCGTTTATTCAGTTAAATACTTGCTTCGGAACCTACAAACTTCACACATTAGTTGTACACGTTCCGAAATGATCACACCAGTAAAATTTATTTTTTGGCAAAGCAATTTACCCCGGACTTTTTGCTTTTGTTCCTCCTGCACTATCGGAACCAAGTTGCTCGAAAGTTTTGTAGTGTATACCTTGCTACGAGATTTATTCCTTGGTGGTTATGTTATCATCGAAGAGGACCAAGCTATACAAACAGCCTCCCAGGTTCCTGGCTAATTGAATGTTGTAAGATCATGGGACGGAAAAACGTGTCCATAAAACGCATTTCCGGAGGAAAAAATGACTAGTTAGAGATAATGATTAATCAATACTGGGTTTAGCCCAACAGTAGTTGGATGTATGGAAAACAACACAATACGTCAATACTTCTGGAGACTTTCCAAGATCTTGGGTTCTTCTTTTTGAGTGTTTTGAGGAGCGACAGAGCCTTAATGAGTAAACTTCACAAAACGACACGGAAATGACTTTGAAATCGACTAAACAGTCAACTGTCTCCCGATTATGGAGGTGTGGATCAAAAATGATACGACGAGTGTCTGCGAATACTTCATCCAACAGAAGGAAACTTGTTGTTGTCAATCTCACCAATAGATGTGGACTGAGTATCTACCCCGGTATCACAAATGGTACATAGCAAGATGGCTGTACCTTAGTCATACCCTCTGGTATTGTGTGCCAAAGTATAGTTGTGGAAGTTTAAGAAAATGTCCGAGGTTTACCCTTGTAATAAGGACAAACACCTCCGGCCGTGAAAATAGCTTAACTAGTACCCGGGGAAATGGAAATTCAAGTCCTAATGACACAAAACCAGTACCAATTCAGGATGCATTTTTTCCCCGGATTCAAAATTGCGAGGACCTGTACAAAATATTTACTCGATTTACCTTTTACTAATGGTATCATGTTCACATTCACCACGTATAAATAAAGGAAAAGTTCCTACCCCGGGCGAATTTTATGATATTTTCATTTTCCTTTTCCTCTTTTCTTTCTTTATTTTAGCTATTGGTTAATTATTGGTTGCTGCCTGTATTACTAGATTATCATTACCGGTACACTATTACTTCCGTGTTTGTATATATATTCCCTATTTGTCGTTGCATATTGTTCAGCCAGCATTTTCTTTGCGAATCGATATCTGGTTGTAAATTTATATCTCTGTCATTGTCATTAATTCATCATGTCGACAGGTAACAAGAAAGTTCAAAAGAGAGGTGCCACTGATTTCATCGCTGGTGGTGTTGCAGGTTTGTTTGAGGCATTATGTTGCCATCCATTGGATACCATTAAAGTGAGAATGCAGTTGTATAGAAAATCGGGGCAAAAACCACCAGGGTTTATCAGAACCGGGATCAATATTGTTCAAAAGGAAACATTTTTGTCGTTGTATAAGGGTTTGGGTGCTGTCGTTATTGGTATTGTTCCAAAAATGGCAATTCGGTTCTCCTCGTATGAATTCTATCGTTCGTTATTTTACGATGAAAAGGGAAACATCACCACTGGGCAAACTTTTATTGCCGGTGTCGGTGCAGGTATCACTGAAGCCGTGATGGTGGTTAACCCTATGGAAGTGGTGAAGATTAGATTGCAAGCCCAACACCACTCTATGGCTGATCCCTTGGATGTTCCAAAGTACAGAAATGCTCCTCATGCTGCATACGTTATTTGCAAAGAAGAAGGGTTCAAGACTTTGTACAGAGGGGTGTCATTGACTGCTGCTAGACAGGCAACTAACCAAGGTGTCAATTTCACCGTGTACTCCAAGTTGAAGGAATATTTGCAAGAAAAGCTGGGAAGCGACAAATTGCCATCTTGGCAAACTTCTGGTATTGGTTTGATTTCTGGTGCTTTGGGTCCATTGTCCAATGCTCCTTTGGATACCATTAAAACGAGATTGCAAAAATCATCGTATGCATCGAACGAGTCTGGTTTGGTTCGTATCGTCAAGATCGGAAGACAATTGGTCAAGGAAGAAGGTACAGCTGCTTTGTACAAGGGTATTACCCCTAGAATTATGAGAGTGGCACCAGGACAGGCTGTTACATTTACTGTTTACGAGTTCATGAAGGAAGTGTTGAATGGAACTCCCGTCATTGCTACAACCACAGAGAAGAAGTTGGAGTAAATGACCGCAAGCCGTTGCCATTCACATATATAAGTATTTAGGAGCTCAAAAATATCATTTATTAGAGACATTCAATGTAGTGTGAACATTTAGATGCAAAAATTTAAATGTTCCGCTAACGGCTAATCCGTGTATGAAAGGTTTTTCTCCAGATTTGCATTCCGTTCTGCCGAGGCAATGTGAAAAATAGGCGCCATAAGAATCAGATGACTAAGAGTCATATGAAACTTTTTTTGACACGGCCAACTACTGCAAGTCTATTGGTCAATTGGGGGCACTATCGGAGCCGACCCCAGCAACAATGCCAAGCCTAGGATCTAGTAGTCGGGCGAGGCTTGCACTTACAAAATAATAGAAGGTCCATAAAACAGCGTAAATATATTTGTTTCACATACAGAAATAAACCCCCATAGCGTTTGACATTTTCAAAATGCCTCCCCTTTGGCCCTATGAACCGAGAATATATGACTCTGGACAGCGTCACCTCTGGCAAAAGTTTTGCCGCAGTATTGACACTCAAACGGTTTCTCGCCCGTGTGTACTCGCAAGTGTGTAGTCAATCTGTACTTTTGATTGAAGGAAGCGTTGCAGTAGCTGCAAATGTACGGTCTTTCGCCGGTATGGATTCGGGTATGCCTGGTCAAGTCCGACAATTTGGCAAATGACTTTTCGCAGTTCTCATATGTGCAAAGGTGGGCTTTTGGTCTCATTGCTTTGCGGTATTTTCTCTTGGTCTCCTCTTCCCCAGGCTGGTCATGTTCTTCGATTCTGTGTTGTAAGAGCTCTTTGTACGATATGAACGCCTTGGAGCAATTGATGGCGTCGCAGTGGAAGGCCCGCACTCTTTGAGGGTCGGCCCCGTTTTCTTCCTCCATGGCGCCATGCTCTTGCAAGTCTTGGTGCACTGTTGTTCTGTGGATTAAGAGATTGGGCATCTGGCTGAATTTCTTGCCACAGGTGTTGCATTGGTGCACCTTTGGCTGCGAGTGGGTGCGTCTGTGGTTTCTCTTGTCGATGATATTTCTGAACACCTTGTGGCAATACTCGCATTCGCTGGATGTGGGGTCGTCCAATTTGAATATGGTTCTTGTCTGGGGCGCCGGGGCGCCTTCAGGTAGCTGGGTTACCTGGGGCGGAGCATGGCCCCGAGGTGGTGCCGACAGCGATAAGCTGGGGTCGATCCCGTCCTTGACGGCATCGTCGTCGAAACGAAAGTCGGGGTCGTCGATTTCCTCGCTGGAATACTCCAAATCCTCTCGCTCGTCGTCGTCGCCATCTTTTAGTGTCAGGTCGTCGCCGTCGCCAGCGTCTCCATTCTTCTGCTTGCTGGCAACCCTTGTCCTTGTCAATTTTAATTTTTTTGTTGGTTGCATGGTAGCATCATCAGTCTCATTTTTGATGGCGGCCGCCTTTTCCTCCTCCTCCACTTCCTCGCCCCTCCTGATGCGCTCACGCAAGGCGGCGCGCAAGTCTGCTCTTCTTTTGGGTTGACGCATGGTGTATGTTGTTCTCCACCTTCTTTGCCTGAAAGATGCGGTGGGGTTGAATGTTGTTGGTATTTCAGGATATGGTCAATTTTGGTAGTGCCACCTTTTTTCGTGGAGGTTGATTGAGCGCGCATTTCTCGTTGTCGTTGGCACCGCCGTTTGCTACTGTTGCTAACCGTCCGGGGCATCCACTGTTTCTCTATTGCCAGTTTTGATTGGTGGTTTTGGCGAAGACGGATCTGTAGTTCGCTTCCCCGCAGTTTCGTTTGCAATTGAACTCTTTTGGCCATGATACTGCCGGTCTTTCTACTCAAGCGCAGTCCAGTGCGATCCCTAGCACGGGGATTGCGCTCGTTCGCCCCGCTCTATAATCGCCGTACTCGAGTGACCAAAGAGATCTCGCCGGAAGAGGTGCAGAGGTACCAGCAGCAGCAAGCCCAGCAACTGCGCCAAAACAAGAACCAGGATTTCTACTACCACACCAACCCTTCCACCAACCGAGATGCCTATCGCGACCAGGCGGCGTCCTTCCACACCGTATTTGACATTCCCCCCAACACCAACGGGTTGATCACCCAAGATGACCCGATTTACGACATTCTCAAGGAGCCTACTCTTGTGATCGAACGGCAGGTGGAATACATGAATCTTTTCTTGGGGTTTGAGCAGGCAAACAAGTACCGGATCTTGAACTCCATGGGCGAGGTCATTGGCCACATGGAAGAAAAAGATATCGGATTGGGCAAGATGTTGGGGAGACAGTTTTTCCGATTGCATCGTCCTTTTGACATTGATGTGTTCAATAATTATGGAGACTTGTTGCTCACAATAAAACGGCCCTTTTCGTTTATTAATTCCCACATCAAGGCGTTTTTGCCGGGGTATGACGAAAACAACGAAATCATGTTCGAATGCATTGGCGAGAGTGTCCAGAGTTGGCATTTGTGGAGAAGAAAGTACAACTTGTTCAAGTTGGAAGACGAGGTTGCAAGTGAATATGAGCAATTTGGGGCCATTGATGCCCCTTTTCTCTCGTTTGATTTTCCCGTCAAGAACGCTCGGGGCGATGTAATAGCCAGTGTGGATAGAAACTGGGTTGGATTGGGGAGGGAGCTATTCACAGATACTGGGGTTTACATTGTTCGCATGGATCCAGCTTCTTTTGCGGGGTTGGGCGATCTTTATCCCAGCGTGGCTGGCCCGTTGACGCTAGACCAAAGGGCCATTTTGCTCGGAAATGCCGTTAGTATTGATTTTGATTACTTTTCTAGACACAGCACGGGCAATGGGTTTTTCAGCTTTGGCAGTTATGAGTAGCTCAGTCTGCCATGGTAGCGTCAATACATTTATTGTATATACAAGCTAAGATCTATGAAGTTGTGCTTGTAGTTCTTTGGTTTTGTCTCTTCCTCGTTGTAGCAACACCTCCCATTCGTCGTCTGACTTGTCCTTGCTTAGGTTCTTCAAAAGTTGAACAATCAATCCGGTGAAGTCATGTTTCCGCAAGTTATTTTCTTTGTGCCATTTCTCCCTTATGGCCATTTGATGGTCGATTTCGTACTCGTCACCGATCTTTCTTGCCTGTTCGAGTTTGTCATTGGTGACAGCCAAAAGAGAAAACATCAATTGGTCGCCGTATTTGGAAATACGGTTTTGGATCACCGAAGGCAACTTTTCCACAAACTCTTGATGGCTGGTACATGCTTCATGGATGATGGGGAAGCTCTTTAATCCGTCTAACTCGTAAATGTGGCCATCCTTATGTATATAACTGACAAAATGATATAATGCGCTGTTCTTGTCATCAAAGTTTTGTGACCTTGGCTTTGTTTCGTCGAGAAAAGGAGTGGGAGGTGAGAAGGAATTGTGCACACTTCTGATAAGATCGCTGTTGGATATGGTCTCTCCGATCATCTCGCTATCAAACCCTCCAACAAACTCCTTAAAGTTGTTCAATTCGTCTCCTAACTGAGCATCGGAAATGTTGAAAAGGATGTTTAGCACTGCCTGGGTAGCACAGGAATTCTGGATGGTTTGGTTGGCGAAAAACACCCCGTGTGACTGGTATTGTGGATCGTATGTTCCCAATATGGGCATATTGTCATTCTTGGCAAAATCGCGATCGAGATTGCTGTATTTGAATAGAAAGATCACTCCGTGGACCGGTGACAATTGTTGCAACGATTGCCTATCAATCGAATAAAGGTCGTTGATTTGGATATCTTGGACCCCCAATTTCTCCACCAATTCCGTGAACACCCCCTAACTTTTGTTAGTTTATCGTTGCCGCAGCTCACCAAGCACACATACCTCGTCCGAATCAATGGTATTCCAGCCTCCGTCAGACATTGCTTGCTGGTACTTAACGGGAAACAAGAATTTGGTCCAGAAAAGTTATTTGTCGGACCCTCGCAGAAAAGACCCGATAATTTGGAAAAACCACCCACGGTCAATCAGTCCAATTGTCCGCCAATCAGAACAGGCTGATCTATAGCTAATTGCGTCGACCGCTAGAGACACATCTTGTATCAGCCATGCCATCCGGAGCACCCTACGAAGACTACACGAGGATTTTCAATTTTGAGGCCAGTTCAGTCGAACACACCGCCAACACAACCAACACCACTATCTTTACCATTGTGCTAATCTTGGTTGCGTTCGTGTCCTTGTCGTTGACATTGTTGGGCGACGTGAAAAAGAAGAGTCCTATATCATATTTATTGAATGCAGTTGTGGCCTCCATCTCCGTCGGGTTGTGTTCGATCTACATTTCCAACTACGTTGGGGTTTACATTTGAGTGGGCAACATGGAAATAAGCCGTGTTGACGGGCTAGAATGAGGGGCTCCGAGCGGTCATAGTGTATATTATTTGTGTCCATAGAATAAACGGGCAATTCTTATTGGGTGTGGGCCTAATGTGTGGGCCAAATGTAGCAACTTTAATTGTATCGATACAGCGTGTCACAAATGACGTCAAATCCAACCATGTTGTGCCAAAGGTTGTTTTGTCGGTTTCCATCCTGGCCAGGTGGTTATAGCAAATTTGGTTGTAGATGAAAAATCTGGAAAAATCAATCCCATCTACTTAACACGTATTCCTTGCTCACCAATGCTCTTGAGAGTGATCAACTTACTTGTGCTAGTGACCCTTGCTCTAGCAAGGGCCCAAGCTGACGAGTATGCAAACGACGATAATATCTTTGAACTCACTTCGTCCAATTTTGACAAGGTTGTTCATCGAACCAATTATACCACCATAGTCAAGTTCTACGCTCCATGGTGTGGCTACTGTCAGCAGTTGAAACCAACATTCAAGAAGATCGGCAAGTTCATCCACGAAGATGCCGGATATGCAATCAACGTGGCCAGTGTAAACTGTGATAAAGAGTACAACCGGGCTCTATGCTCCCAACATCACATCCAAGGTTTTCCTACTTTGATGGTCTTTCGTCCGCCCAAGCATTCGGAAGGCAATCCCTCCAAGGGAACGAAGCATGCGAGTGAAGTGTACAATGGCGAGCGTTCCACCAAATCCATAGCAAACTTCTTGACTACAAGATTGAAGAACTACGTTAAGAAGTTTCCTAATGCACAATCTGATTCCTTCAAGCAATGGTTAACTGAAAATGAAAGGCCATCGGTAATTCTTTTCTCGAAAAGCAACCTGGTTAGCCCATTGCTAAAGTCCTTGGCCATAGACTTTTTAGGCAAAGTCAACATTGGGATGGTCTCCAAGCTTGCCCCTGAGGATCAAACCATAAGCATTGGTGGCGCCGAATTAGAACTTCCGGGATCTGCGTCTTCCTTTTTGCTATATTACGATAAAGAAGGGCACAAATTTGTCAAATATGACAAATCAGAAGTATTGAAGGACAAGAAGAAGATGTCCCAATGGATTATCGAGGAAACAAATCAGCAGCCACTCGAGGGACCCTTGTCCAAGAAGGAAGACAAATATTACAAGTACAGAACAGGCAAGAAAGCGTCGAAGAAGGTTAAACACGACGAGCTTTAGTGTCAGGATCTATATTCTAATGTACATACTATTCATGCTTTCTCTAACGATCACGATTAGACTTTTCCGAAGTTGTCCATCATGTCAAGCAAATCATCTATGCTTTCTTCTTTTTTATATTCGGGTTCCTTCTGTTTGGGGTTCTCAATGATGGTCTGGATCCAGTTAGTGACCTGATCTACGTACAACTTTGAGTTTGGGACAAAATGACCCCCGGGGTGCTTCAACAAGTCGGAGTTGCTTTTGGTAATATCGTAAAGTGTAAGTGATCTAGTCTCGTCCACAACAGTATCCAACTCTCCGTATACATGCAAGTATTTGAATTTGCTATTTACCACCTCTTCTTCCGTCTGGGGGTAATGGTTATCATATTTGTCATTACCAGATTTCTTGGTGGTATCCAATTTGAATCCCGAGTATAGAACCACAAATGATAGCGGATCTACTTCAAAAAGCTCGTGAAACTTGTGAGCAATTAAACCGCCAAATGCTGCTCCTTGGGAAAACCCAATGATACCGACTATTGGTAGTTTTCTTTCCTCGTCCTTTTCCTGTTCAATGTCTGATTCCTGGACATCAGAATCGGAAATAATTTCCCCTTTCTCGATGTAGTTTTTGATAGCGTTGATGGATTTGTCCAAATCTATACCGTCATTGTTATGGCCCGGTTTGACCCACCATGCACGATATACAATGTTGTCATTTTGCGAGGTGTCAGCACTAAACTTGGAAAGAGCGTCGGTTGACGGTAAGTCTGCTGGGGTCAAGGCATAGGGACCGTTGAGATACACTGACAAATACCCCAACTTTGCTAGTTTCTTTCGTAACGCCGATGTTTTTGCGTAGAACAACGACGCTGATTGCGTGTATCCGTGCAAGAACAATATCTTGCCCCTGTATTGGAGCGTTTTCTTTGGAGGCATAGTTGTTTTCTGGCCTTGCAAGTTTTATGGCTAATGTTGCACATTTTTTCCGTATCCATCATCTATTCATCATCTACAGATCTATACAACGTCGACAAGTTCAGATATGTGCCTGATTATCTTGATCTTGGTTTCATCAGAGTTGTCTCCGCTACCGTAGTATTCAGCGAACTCGGGTTTGGCCTTCATTTTCTGCAAATCCGAGTCTAATTCAACGTAATGGACGACATGGCCCACGCCCAAGTCATGAGCAGCCTTGACATTGATCTCACTATCATCGATGAAGTATTGCTTGGCCATCACTGAGGCGTCCGTGTAGTCGATCTGGGTCAATTTGAAACAGTTGTAGAAATATTGGTGCATCGGTTTGCAGACGATGGGGAACAGTGAGTAATCACAGTACGTCAACCCATCAAACAAATCGCCAATGCCCAAAATCGAAACCACTCGCAAGGCATGGTTCTTGTAAGCATTGGTAACTAGCCAGAACATGTCGAACTTGTGGGTTTCCTTTAAGTGTATTAATAGTGATCGCAATTCCTGGTCATACGATAATACTGATTGGAGGTCCAATGCATCATCCACTTTGGAATTATAATCCAAGGCATCAACCTGGTGGTTCCTCACTAACCCTTCTATGGCCAACCCATATGTCTTGTAGTAATTCATGTGGAGATTGTGGGCTTCTTCATCATTCAATTGCAAGCTGTCCTTGAAGTAGTTGTGAATCTTGATTTGCATCAACTCAAAGATCTTTGTCGACCTCTTGTACAAACAGTTATCGATATCAAAATAGAAGATCTTCTTGTTGGCTAAGTTCTCAGGAACAGGTCCAAATCCAAATGGCAAGGTTACCACTGTTCCAGGCTTCTCTGGACTGTGAACAATCTCGGGGTTCTCGTACCTCGTGGGTGTAGCTTGAAACTTGGATGTAGTCATCGTAAAGAGTCGATACAGAAAAAGTCGAGCACAATAGACTGAACGACTTGGGGATAACAAAGTGACGGTCAATGTGTTCAAATGCTGATTTCAGAGTGACTACTTTTGCTTTCCCTCAAGGTTGAGTCGGTAGAGATAGTAGAAACGAAATTCTGAGGCACACGTTGGGCACTATTGTGATATATTTTTATGCATCATCGGATTAAATGTTCCGCGTATACCCGACACAAACGAAACTTGACACGGGGGACGACAAACTACACACAAGATTTTTGTCCATAAACTGCAGGTATATTTGCGGTCGTGGTAATGAATAACAAATGTGTCCTGTTTCCCAATTTGGGAGACTTCCGTTTGCATCTTTTTGTTGGTTTTGCACCCACATCTTGAATATCCCTATTGGTCCACAAAACTCCATTTGATCAAAATGGTTGGTCTCTATAATATAATGAGTCTAAGTATAATTAATTTTCATAGAAAAAGTCGCCCTGGAACAATAGCAAGTCCTTTTGCATTTTCTCATGGAGATATGTTATCTTTTGAAACCTTTCAGTGGCCACTTGTACCAAATCTTCCCTGATCAGGAAATCGTCACTTGAGGACACAGAGATGTCCTTAATAACAGCCAATGCATTGTTTTTCAAGTCTTCGAGAAACCTCAAGAGCGTCTTTATTCGAGCTAGATTTCCTTCCGGGTTTTGTCGGAAATTTATTGACGTCAAAACTATCTGATCCAATGTTTGCACACGATAATTGTTCAAATACACCAAATTTGCCGTGCCATACATGTCAGCTTGTAGCTCTTCTCGAACATTCTCTAGATGTAATCCCTTCAACATTGATTCAATAAAATTTAATGATGTAGTTAGAGTGCCAATTGCCCTTTCTCCGTTGGTAGCAAACTCCAAAATTGCAAAATCAGGAGTAGTTCCGCGTCCATTATCAACCGGTGTTAAATAATCCCTTCCAAGCAAGAACGATAGGTTCAAACTGGTGATAATTCTCATAATTGTCGGATTCATTTCTTGTTGGAATGCATAATTCAAATGTCGAATCACATTATATTGTAATTCATAGTCATTTTTCTTGAGGCTATTATCTTTACTTGAGCCAAATATTCTGGTCTCCAATTTGAATAATCTTGTACAAAGCATCCCTATGATGAAGTCTTCATACCTGACTTCCTGGCAGCACAAGATACGAACATAGTTGGGGAAAAATGATTTTAAGAAATATTGCAACGCAAAGAATTCCTTTTTGTTGGCGTTGTAATCAGAAATGATCAAGATAAATACCCGAAGTAGCGTAATCGACATGGGTGATCGTATGGCAATGTTGCAAACAATTGTCAATTTCAAGATGTTTAATCTTAAATGGTTGCTCTCGTGAAGTATTTTGACGGGTAGCTTTTTTGTTTCATCCAACACTTCGAGGTTGCATCCACAATCGTGAACAATAGTCAAGAATTCATCATCATCATCCCAAAATACATAGTCTTCTTTTTCCCGTAGATCACTCCATATCCACTGTTCAACAATTTTGTTGACAAGAATTAATCTATCAGGATTTCTTTCAGTCTTGATCGTAGTCAAAATGAACTTTTTGAAATTTCTCTGAACAATGGGCAATGGATGGCTACTACTAGCAAGACGAATGTATAGAGAATTTGGATTCGGTATTATGTCGCCTTGTATACCATCCAAATTCCTATCTGATAAGAAATAAAAATGGCGTGGAGTCCCTGTTCCATTGGGATGCAAACTAGATTGATTGATCAAATAGTCTACTAAACGTTCATCGGTAGGTAGACTATACTCTTTTGAAGTACCGTTATCGTTTAATTCGTCCAAAACGTCTGATTGTTGTTGTTTCAATTCCTTGTATCTTTTTAGTAGTTTGTCCTCGTCATCTTGTAGTTTCTGGCGTAGTTGGACGTCCTTGTCATACAATTTCTCATTTCTTTTTGCTTCAGTGAGAAACACCGACGGCAACTTCACCGCAAATTCATCATTGTCAGCGCCTCTGGAGGGTGATCGTCGTCTTTTATTTCGGATGCCAATGTCATCTTGCTGCGCTGATATCGGGTTGCGGCCTGCGGTTTTCAAATGCGAATAACCATACTTTACAATTGGTTTCGAGTTGGACTCTCCCCGTATGACGTTTAGTATTTCCATGCCACTATCATCTGAACCCGATGACAGGTCAATTGGGTCTGATTCACCCACCATTTGGATTGATCATAGGGAAGTTAACATTCGAATCTTGAAAAGTAGCACAAATGAATGCTAAAACAACGCGCAGTTTTTCAAATTTTTGCTTTCAGGTTCCAACTCCCATTAACCGTCAATGCTCACTACAGATGTTACGTCTAATCTTAACAGTAGATGGATGGGCATACAAAGTGGTGTCAATCAATAATGAAAAGCATCATTGACATTAATTATTGTCGCTGAATAAAGGAGTCAATTGAAACCGAGTCAATCTACAAATACGAGATTGTGTTTGGATCACTTGTTCACAGGTAAGCGAAAATTACGGGAGTGAAGCTCATATTTTAAACACATATTTTCGGCACCACAAGCCGGCTGAGTACAAAAAAGTTGCAAGGCATTTCTTGGTTGTGTTAGGCAAAACGGTGCGACTGGAAAAGCCATACAAAGGATTGGCGATTGTCAGAGGGGGGGGGGACCATCGCACCAAAAAATCTATCTTTATCTCTCCGTGCTATTTATTGAAATCTCCTTACTGAGAACATTCATAAATTCGATAGGACTGTGATCAACCATGTCGTACGAAAAATTACCCTTAGAGCCATTCTTCAAAACCATTGATGAATTGAAGCCTAAATTCATCGAGAGATTGCAGAAGGCCGTAGCCATTCCCTCTGTGTCTTCAGATGAATCCCTTAGGCCAAAAGTGGTTGAGATGGCCCACTTCTTAGTCAGCGAATTGAAAACTTTAGGGTTCCACGATATTCAATTGAGAGATTTGGGCACTCAGCCTCCTCCAGTGTCCGACCCAACCTTGCAATTGCCCCCAATTGTTTTGGGTCGTTTTGGCAGTGACCCTTCCAAAAAGACTGTGTTGGTGTATGGACATTATGATGTCCAACCAGCATTGAAGGAAGATGGATGGTCCACCGAACCATTTACCTTGTTCCACGACCAAGAAAAAGATATCTTGTTTGGAAGAGGTTCTACCGATGACAAGGGCCCAGTTTTGGGTTGGTTGAATGTGATTGAAGCTCACAATAAGTTGGGATGGGAGTTGCCAGTAAACTTGGTCGTGTGTTTTGAAGGGATGGAAGAGTCTGGTTCCTTGGGTTTGGACGAGTTGGTGGCAAGAGAAGCCAAGAACTACTTCAAGGGAGTGGAACAAGTCACCATTTCTGACAATTATTGGTTGGGAACCACCAAACCGGTATTGACATATGGGTTGAGAGGATGCAATTACTACCAAATTATCATCGAAGGTCCAGGTGCCGACTTGCATAGTGGTATCTTTGGTGGGATTGTTGCCGAGCCTATGACCGACTTGATCAAGACTATGTCAACTTTGGTGGATGGCAAAGGTAAGATTTTGGTACCTGGAGTGTATGACATGGTTGCTCCATTGACTGACAAGGAAGACAAATTGTACGACAATATCGATTTCTCAGTCGAAGAGTTGAACGCTGCCTCCGGCTCCAAGACTTCCTTGCACGACAACAAGAAGGACATTTTGAAGCACAGATGGAGATACCCATCATTGTCATTGCACGGAATTGAAGGTGCCTTTTCTGGAGCTGGGGCCAAAACCGTTATCCCTGCCAAGGTTGTCGGAAAGTTTTCCATTAGAACTGTTCCAGACATTGACTCCAAAAAGTTGGACGAATTAGTTTTCAAGCACGTCACTTCTGAATTTGAAAAGTTGAACTCGCCAAACAAGTTCAAGGTTGAGTTGATCCATGACGGAGCATACTGGGTCAGTGATCCCTTCAACGCTGCATTCACCGCTGCCTCTAAAGCTACCCAAGACGTGTGGAATGTTGTACCTGACTTCACCAGAGAAGGTGGATCTATTCCAATCACATTGACCTTTGAAAAAGAACTTGGTGTCGATGTGTTGTTATTGCCTATGGGTAGAGGTGATGACGGTGCTCATTCGATTAATGAAAAATTGGATGTCAGCAACTACATTAATGGTTGCAAAACGTTGGGTGGTTACTTACACTACTACTCAAAGGTTTAATGACCGTTAGTGTCTACAATGTGTGAGTCCCAGTCCGTTCACAAGCCCAGATGTTCTCTGTGTCCTTATCTACTCTGTGTATTTTATAATGAAACGTCGAATGATTGCAAAAATCAGACAAGCCAAAGTAGTGTTCGCACCATTCCTCTATGCCGATTAGTGAGAAAAATTTTGAAAAAACTCATCCACGGAGAAAACAAGAAAGCGATTTTGATTTGGCTGGATTGTTATCGGTTCTTTTGTATTATTCTTGATATAGTAGTGGATTATCATTAGTAAAGGTTTTTTGGTTTAGTTGTTTTTACATTAGTTGTCTTGTATATACTGAGATTAGTCGATTGTCATTTTTCATTGAAGTCACCAGTTGTCTTACGACCAAGAATCATGTCTGAGAATTTAAAAAGAGCAGAGTCTCTCTTCAATAGGATCATGAATCAAAACCATGATTCAGGCTCATCCAACCCATCATTTTCAAAATCTTCTTCCTCGACGAGCTCCACATTGCATAAATTATTATCAAATAACCAAAATGCATCAATATCGAATTCCACCAATGGAAACAATGCATCGTCAATCAACACCAGCAACAACAATAGCAGTAGTGCTCTCAGCACTTCGAGGAGGTCACTTCAGGCTTCTTCCTCGGCAGGAGAATTATTGCCCTTGCGTGACCCAGCAAAATTATCGGAAGAAACACTTGCATTGATCCCGGAAAGCCATCATATCTTACCCTATTGTTGGACAGTCTGGCATCATTCCCGATCTAAGAAGCCCACGAAAGATGAAGAGGCAGCCAACGCTCAGACCAACCCCGGTGTCGACTCGTACTTGCAGACCACCAACGAACTCGAGTTTGCCGCGTTGGATGGAACCACCATTAAACATATAGGATCGTTGGAACAATTATGGACCAGCTTATCAACCATCAAGAAAACATACGAATTGCCTATTGGTACTGAGATATTATTATTCAAATCAGGGATAAATCCTGTGTGGGAGGACCCCATCAACGCAAAAGGGGGAAGATGGGTCTTCAGGTTTAACAGAAAAACATTGGGTGACGATAACGAATCAATTGCTAAAGTGAGAAGACGGACTAGTTTAATCTGGGAGCGATTGTTGATCAAGACGTTAACGGGTTCAATTATACCAGATTCAAATGGCGAAGAATATCAGAACATATTATTGAATGATATTTGCGGTCTAGTATTGAGTGTGCGTAAAGACGATGATATTATAAGCATCTGGAATTCCAACTTGAACTTCACTAATAACTCCAATAAGAAGAAGCAGGATAGTGAGGAACAAAAGAAGAAATTGACGTCGTTTCAAGCCAGAAGAATAATGTGCGATTCTATTTTAAGAGTTATTCGTGAATGTGATTTAATAAGACAAGGATCTGATTCTATTGAGACTCTTGACACTGGGTCCAATGAACGGGTATTTGGGGTTTCCTTTGATTATAGATTACATGCTGATAACGAGAATCCAGCCATAAATAACGGCAAATACAATTCCGGCATTGGGGGACACCATCATTCTCACCACCATTCTCATTCTCATCACGGTCATGGTCATCACCAAAGAAGATACAAGAATTATGCCAAGGCTAATGAGCCTACTGCAGAAGAGAAACAAAGCATGTAGAAATATTTACGTCTATTTCTTTGTAGCCATTTACATACCAGAATCACATAATTTCCTTTCAAATGTTTGTATTCTTTTTTGAATAGATGTAGAATTAGACCGACATTGCTAAAGTTAAAGCAAGCATGAAAATATTGTTTTGCATATGTAGGTCATGTATAGCAGAGAGGTATTAGCTACAGCGTGATAATACAGGAAATCAAAACTCTTGATCGAAAACACGCGTCCGAATTCACAAACGGAATCTTGAACTGCTAAAGTGTTCATTTGACTCATTTATGTGGACGATTTTGATCCGATATTTTGGTTTTATTTTACAGGGGTAATATGGTGAAAATTTTCAAAATTTCCACCTAGATGTCATCATGGAGACTTGAACCTCGCATCAGTGCTCAAGCATTTAAATCCAAGTGCAATGGTTTGGAACCCACGTCATACTATAATATGGATCTCTGCAATATCAGTATTTTTTATGAATGCACGATGTGTTAAATCAATTGCAATTAAATAGAAATTATGGTATCGCCAATTTATCCGGCGCACACAATAACAAACTTTTGCAATAAAGTTTTGTACTACATGGAAGAGGATGCTTCTTTCCAAAGAGCAATTTCAGAAGCAGCAACCACCTGTAGCTTGGCAATCAAAAGAATGGTAAGGCCCTGAAGGAGTTGAGGTACGTTGCCCGCCAACAGCAACCATTTGGATCACAACTAGTGGAACATATTTTGGTAAAAATTCATGCAGGCCCAACATTATTTTTTGACCACAAATGGTTGAAATATCTTTCTACACGCCAGTGACACCTGCAAACTTCTTCACCGGCATTTGGTTATGTAATTACCAGGACAATTTCCTAAGAAACAGAGCACAGCTCGAGCGTGTGGCTGAGTACGGCGTCGCCTTGGGGTGGACGTTGAGTTGCATCATGTATGCAAGAGACGTTGTTTGGCAGAACGATAAATCTCGGCAACTAGCAGCCCCCATAGTGGGGGACAACAAGAAAAATGACACAAGAGCACGCTACCCACCCCCACCTACTTGGCACAGGACGTGCCCGCGGCCACTTTGCAACAGGCACAAAAAAACTGGTGCTGCGGAACCTGTGCCAGGAAAGGTATGCTCTCCGCATGGTCGGAAGATAGTCATTCTGTAAGACACCTTCCCTTTTTGACTGGTTGCAACCGCCTTAGACTAGAGAAAAGTAGCGCAAGTACGGATATTAAAGTGAATGGAGGTTCCACACAGGAGTTACCCGGAGCACGCTCGAAAGGAATTATATTATTTGAACTAAATCCATAGTTGAAAGTTTAAAATATAGTGCATAAATCTCCAACACTAAGGTCTAAAATAATATAGAAAATAATTCCTCCACAAAGAACAAAATTGTATAAAGCCTGCTGAAATTTTTGCACGAAAAAATAACTAGGGAGAAGAAAGTGGAAATAGGAAAACCATACACTAAAAAAACAAGTGGGACTCATAAACCGAAAATTTTTTGTCTGTAGCACTTTTCTTGCACTCCACCTTTTCCATCTGATCTGGACCTACATCTGAGATCCTAATAGTTGAGTGGCAGACTTCAGAGCTGTGCTATACAAGTAGGACTGAGGATTGTTCATCTCATTGGAGAAAACCATTTCCCGTTTCGTGACCTCACTTAGTCATCAGGAACAGAGAGGTTTGCCAATCAAACTGCAGCAAGGAGGGACCCCCATCGGTTGTGTATTTGTTGTCACGTTATCTGTGAATCACCTTAGTGGACGGTGAGCTCCCTATCGTGTGCCGTTCCCTTACACCCTTCCTTTCCTTCATTTGCCAGTCGCTGTTCTGCTTCCAGGCACTGTTGTACCATATTCGAAAAAAGAATCACCGAATCCCGTATCCGTAATTACATACATACGGTATTTTTAGACAGTTTCACATCACAATTCATCCTCGCTACAGACATTTTTCCCCTGTTAGCACTTCTGTCCACCACTTGGAGGAGGTTTTTTCTTGCATCATATTGCCGATAGCCAACTTACACTTCCATACATATCGATCACGAGCAAATCTGATCGTCAGCTAGTTTCAGGATCACCACCAATATTTGTTTCCTGTTCTGAGGATGGCATCTACTAATAGCGAGTCGCCCAACGTTAACTTTGAGACTGCTCCTTCCATTGTTGACTTGTTTTATTCCGCAAAACGTCTCTTGTCCTTGCAAACAAGGGTCGAAAACAGACAGCTCCGCAAATCCAATTCCAAGTCGCAACTACACCACATGATGATCCACGAACAGGCTGGCTCTGGTTCTGTATCGCCAGGCAGCAACTCAAACCCCGCTGGCACTCATGACAAGGTATTGGACCTTTTGTCGCCGCTATCGATTGACGACTTGAAGAATACAAACGGCCATAACTCCTACAAACCGGCAAAGCCGGTGGCAAGCACCACAAACTCCACCATCCTAGCGCCAAACCATGCCAACGGCACCTCCAATAATATCAACCCTTCTCATGTGTTGTCCAGCAGTAATCAGCAACGCCATGCGGATTATAAGATTAACACTCCCAATTCCGAGTTTTCGTCCCCTGGATCTTCGAGGCACAATTCTGACATTTCAACCACATCCACCAATTCATTTTCTAAAGATCAAGCCAGTAACCATTCTCCCCTGCATGTATTTACAATTCCCAAGCCCACATCAAATCTAACGTCCTCGTTGTCAAAATACAATAGTGATACTTCGGGAAACCCTTCATCTGTCAAGAATATCAAATCCACCACTGCTCTGGCAGCAACAAAACCAACAGAATGCTATAATTGTCACACATTGAAAACCCCGCTATGGAGAAAAGATCCTCAAGGTAATACCCTTTGTAATGCCTGTGGATTGTTTTTAAAGTTGCACGGGACTACTCGACCCTTGTCGTTAAAAACGGATGTAATTAAAAAAAGAAATTCAAGAAGACTGTCGTCGTCGTCCAAATTGTCAACTTCGCAGCCATCTGGAAGTCAATTCATTAATTCATCGTTCAAAAGTGATCAGTTTATCAACACCAGCGGAAAAATTAAGTTCAGCAATAGTTACAGTGGGAATGGAGGCATACCAATTGTGTCATCTTTGCCAAATTATGGATCCACACCCAATGGATCATCGTTCAACGCCGGATCGAACCAACGATATAAGAATGTGCTTATTCTTCCTAAGCCCGCAAGTGGCAGTAATTTATCAAATAACATGAAATCAATTCCAATTCCAAATAATACAAACGAACAAAACAGTCCCTCTCCCTCTTCATTCACTAGCAATCAAAATCAGCAGTTTAAAAGAAAGAAATCTGAGGAAAGTATTGCCCACAATAATCATTTATTCATTGGCGAAGAGCTGTTTACCCCAATTAATTCATTCAATAGTAGGCGAACTCCTTCCTCGACGTCCCTTTCCAATTCTTTCAAGCGGAATTCGTTCATGTCGTCTTCGTTGCAATCGTCATCTTTAAATAGAAGGACATCTATGACAAACGTGCAGGCACTGAGAAAGATATCAACATCATCTACATCGTCAAACTTTACCCCTTCAAGTTCCCTCACTCTGAATAACATCAACATATTGAACCAGAGGTTCCAGCCGTCAACAACATACTTTGATAATCCCACCCCTCCTGCTATTTCTAGACAAAATAGTGCTACTACCTTGGTTCACTCGAATTTGAGTCGCAAGAACCTGCAATTTAACATGGATCTCAGCAATCAGCAAATTGTAGAGACCCCGGGTTCGGTGCATTCGTCTCCTTCCTTCCATTTGTACCAAGCTAGTGAAATGTCGTCTTCTGTTCCACAAACTCCGTTGAATGTCATGGACTTGCTACCTAGCTCCAAGAGAAGTAAGCAACAGCAAGTATTGGAAGAATACCGGGCCAGCAAGCCACCCATGGTTCACCACCGGGGAATTGATGATGAGATGATACCAGATGGCCCAACTACAGCAGAACAAGACCATCGTCACGTAGGGGACGACTTGACCCTCGGAGCAAATGAAGCTGATGAAGATTTCTTCAAGAATTATACCAGTATCCAAAACGACGAGTTTCTCGATGGAACTGAAGGCAAGGTTGATATCGACAACAACTTGACGCACAATATGAAGCGAGAATTACATATTCCTGTCACTGGCATGAACATTGACCGCAAACAGGAACAGTACAAGGACTTGGATTGGTTAAAATTCGAGATTTAGAGCTATAGTATGTGACGTTTAAGTAATGTAACGAAATGCCCTTGAACAAGGCACGTAATTGGCAATACAGGTGGGTGCATATTGCCAGTCGCTATAGTAGTTATGGCATCAAGCAAACACTCCCACCGCCAAGGGATGCTGCGTTAAACTCCGGGAACATCCATACATCAATACTTCCCGATTGGTCCCACGCATGCATGTGAGACTAATTGGGCTATACGATGGGAATCCACGTTGGTGACACAAAATCGTTCACTTCGTAGTCGCCCTGGTGAAAATTTCCTCTATAAATTTTCACCATCCTTCCATTCTTTCTTTCCAACTACCAACAGTAAACGTTGAAACCGTAGTACCATGTCTGCTCCAGCCACCAATTACAAAGTTGCCGATATCTCCTTAGCTGCCTTTGGTAGAAAGGACATTGAGTTGTCCGAAAACGAGATGCCCGGGTTGATGTACATTAGAAAGAAGTACGGTCCATCTCAACCATTGAAGGGTGCCAGAATTGCTGGTTGTTTGCACATGACCATTCAAACCGCGGTTTTGATTGAAACCTTGGTTGCTCTTGGTGCTGAAGTTACCTGGTCTTCTTGTAACATTTTCTCCACCCAGGACCACGCTGCTGCTGCCATTGCTGCTGCTGGTGTTCCCGTTTTTGCTTGGAAGGGGGAAACCGAAGAAGAATACCAATGGTGTATTGAACAACAATTGTTTGCCTTCAAGGACGGCAAGAAGTTGAACTTGATCTTGGATGACGGTGGTGACTTGACCTCGTTGGTTCACGAAAAGTACCCCGAAATGTTGCAAGACTGTTACGGTTTGTCTGAAGAAACCACCACAGGTGTTCACCACTTGTACAAGTCCTTGAGAGACGGCAAGTTGAAGGTTCCTGCCATCAATGTTAACGACTCCGTCACTAAGTCCAAGTTTGACAACTTGTACGGATGCAGAGAATCCTTGGTTGATGGTATCAAGAGAGCCACCGATGTTATGATTGCTGGTAAGACCGCTGTCGTTGCCGGTTTCGGTGATGTCGGTAAGGGTTGTGCTATGGCTTTGCATGGAATGGGTGCCAGAGTTATCGTCACCGAAATTGATCCTATCAATGCCTTGCAAGCTGCCGTTTCCGGTTACCAAGTTGCTCCTATGGATGAGGCTGCTTCTATTGGTCAAATCTTTGTCACCACTACCGGTTGTCGTGATATCATTACTGGTAAGCACTTTGAAAGCATGCCAGAAGATGCCATTGTTTGCAACATTGGTCACTTTGACATTGAAATTGACGTTGCTTGGTTGAAGGCTAACGCCCAATCCGTTGTCAACATCAAGCCTCAAGTTGACAGATACTTGATGAAGAACGGCAGACATGTCATCTTGTTGGCTGACGGTAGATTGGTCAACTTGGGATGTGCTACTGGCCACTCCTCTTTTGTCATGTCTTGTTCTTTCTCCAACCAAGTTTTGGCTCAAATTGCTTTGTTCAAGTCTAAGGATGAAGCTTTCAGATCCCAATACCCAGAATTCTCCAAGACCGGCCCATTCGAAGTTGGTGTCCACGTTTTGCCAAAGATCTTGGACGAAACTGTCGCCAGATGCCACTTGGACCACTTGGGCGTCAAGTTGACCCAATTGACCGAAGTCCAGGCTGATTACTTGGGTATTCCAAAGGAAGGTCCATTCAAGTCTGAAATTTACAGATACTAGAGATTTCTTTTCTTTGAGATTTAAGGTCTAGATCTGCCTATTTTTCTTCATTGTATTTTATTACTAATGGTTACTACACTTTATGACTTAATGAGTTTAAACTGCATCAACTGCATTTAATGAATTGGTTGGAGGAGGAACATTTGAATATGTTTCTCCATATTGACATTGAAAATTTTCAAAAAAATTATACATTTTTCTAGACATGGGAGTCCTTTTCGTTAGGGACAGTTTTTTTATTGATACAGAAAACAGGTAGATCTTATACATTATTCAATTAATATAGGTATCCTCAACGGATTAAAAAAATTGTTTTATTTTTGTAGACTTGAAATGCTATGTGAAATTCATTTGAAGTTTTCCTGATCCCGTTTTTGAAATAATTCTGATTTACAACTTTTTCATAAATTAATACTGAGCATTGGTAATGTATATCTGGAAAGACTCACAGGAACCGTCTGCCAATTTGATTGGAGTTTGAGTTTGTGAGCCCGAGCCAGTAGAACCACTTGGGTTGAGACACCAATTAGAGACACCACCATAGGAAATGACTCCGTTCTTGATTTGGAATTGGTATTTGCTGCCGTCAAAATCAGAAGAGCATGAAAATTGGTCGTTGGAGTCGAAACCACAGTAACCCTTAGAAGACTTCAAGTTTACTCCTCCGTACTGAGAAGTAACGAATCGGTAGGTAGCACAGGTTCCGGAAGTGAACCAATATCCATTTGAAATTAAGCATCCGTCATGGTCGGATAAAGAAATGTACCCCTTTGAAGGCACTCCAGTTGGAGCTGGACCTGAGGAAGTGCTGGTCGTCTTCTTGGTAGAAGTGGTTGGTGTGGAACCTTTGGGTGGGAACTTAATCCCCGTCGAAGGGCAATTGGACGAAGACAAAGCAGGAATAGCAACAAACTGTTCTTGCAAAACAGAGCCCTTCACATGGTGGAAATACCAAACTTCATTAATTGCATGGTTAGAGTCACACTTAAAATAAACATCCTGGCCAAAGTTAGAACTCAAAGCATCGGCAATCTCGTTTTTGGTATACGTCTTTGAGTTGGAAGGAGTGATTCCTGCTGCAACCAACCAGTCGTAGGTAGGCAACGATTCAAACAATGAATAGGTAATACGATAGAAATCGTAGACATTCTC
Source organism: Scheffersomyces stambukii (assembly GCA_002245345.1). Lineage (NCBI taxonomy): Eukaryota > Fungi > Ascomycota > Pichiomycetes > Serinales > Debaryomycetaceae > Scheffersomyces > Scheffersomyces stambukii. The sequence continues at coordinate 36,419 of NBZC01000012.1, forward strand.
ATTGGATTTGAATCCAGAATAGCAGTTTGGAAACAAAGTGTTTACGCAAGTACCGTGTTTGTTGTACTCGTGTGCCCAGAAACTGTGGTCATTACCATTGATGTCTTTCCAGACAGTAGCCAAATTATTATACAAAGTTTGATCATCAAACTGGTTAACAATGATGTCTTGGATGGAGGAACCATCGTTGGGGATTTCTATATCAGTGTTGCAAAATTGAGAGTAAGATCCATCACAATTATCCGGCCACAACCCATGTAAAGTGAATAGGTTGGATGGACCAGTTGCGGGGCTGTAATCCCAGAATTGGGTTTGCAACAAAACACCTCCAGGAGCTTCGAAACAGCAGCTGTTACCCACTGGGGTGGAATTGGTGCATGAAATTGGGATATCCACCGGACATGATGGAACAAAGGATGGTCCGGCTCCCTGGGCACCCTTGAAGGTGAAGAACGCACCAAGAGATACAACCGTGGGTCTCATGAGATACGACAAGACAAAGAATATCGCTATTACCGGGAGGAATACAATTGGAAGCATGATTGGTACGAGGGAGTTCCCAGTCTATTTATACCTGAAGCTCTACTAACGGTTAGAAGTCAAAAGGTAATTGGTATTTGTGCCCACATGATTAGACTGAAATGCACTACCACCTGGGGTCCTGTAATCTTATCTTTGGCACATGCAGCGAAAAACTACACAAAAGTGTTCCGGTGGAATTCTTGTTAGTACGTTTAATTGCAAGGCATCAAATTTCACCTCGTGTTTCTGGCAAACGTCCAACCCAGAATTCTAGAATGTCCTTGTTTAAGGGGCTTTGAATTAGGTGTGGGGGAGGTGCAGTATGTCTCTGACTCAATAAGTGCAAATGATCTTAAGGATTGGTCGCAGGAATTGCTCTTTACCACTTTCATCTTCTATGCGTTGGTTTCCAACTGGTAACGATGAATTTCCGATAATTCTTGCATTTTACCGCAACAAAGAATCGGCATTTAGAGAAATTTTAGGGCTGTATTCAAACAAGTTTGCCAATTTGCAGTAATGATTGGCCTCGTGGAAATAAAAATTTATAGTCAATGAGGAAAAGGGAATAATCAATTTTGGGTGCCACGAATCCTTCAAACTAAACAAGCATTTTGTAACTCCTTACAGAGACAATTTTTGCAAAAGATCATATTGTAAAAATTTATCAACACTCAGAGGAGATCCAGAAATCTTCAGTCTGAAGATTTATATTGCTGAAAACGAAAAATCTTGGTTTTCCTTTTATAAATCTTCTTTAAGATTAACTTAGTAAAAATATTTATGTAATCAATAAAAACATATTAACTTGTGATAGCCTTCATGGTTTTAAGACATCTATAAGTTTGACCAATGTTTTCTACCTCATGTTTCACACCGATGCTCACGTATTAAAAATTGCCGTCAAAAGCAAACCCGTCAAAACCCAACAAGATTCTACAAAACTTTTTCTTACTTCATGAATTATAAAAAAACAGGTAATGCAGATCAATATCGTTTTGATTTGATACTTGGCTTAGTCTCCCAATGATCTTGTTCATTACTTCGTATTGAAACAAAGCCCTTGTTCTAAATCGAATTTTCATCATTTAACGGCGCAATTTACTTCCAAATTAAGTAATCGTGCAGCAAATTCAGGAGTACCCACCAAGAATTTTGCAACCATACTTGAGTCCTTGAATACCTAAAAAACAAACATTGGGTGATATAATGATATTAAGCAAGTTCATTAATTCTGCCATATTTTCACTCCTTTCTCCATATCTATTGGGGAATAATCATAATCATGATGTTATGCCTGGAAAAAAGGCAAGATTCTTTGTTAATTACCATACTATCAAACATAATCGCCAAGACCATTCATATCGAGCCTCGTCACTTCAGTAGCTTACCTCAAGTAGAAAATACAAGTACTACTAATATTGGTTCTAAAAATATTAGATATATTGTGTGATTAATATGATTACTTCTAGAAGGTATTTGTATTAAGCTAGCGAACAAACACCATCTGTGACTCATGTAATTGATACAATTTGCCAGCACGTATTTCAAAGTGCAGTTAATAGCATGTAATACCAACAAAATCGTTGATAACACCAAAAAATACAAAAATACATAAGAAAGAATCGAACATACCATTTATGGGGTAGCAGCAAAACATCAGCTAGCAATCATTAGCTATTGCAGAAGTACCAAATCAATTGGTAGATTACTTATTTTCAGGGTGAACTGCTTCTGAAGCAACAGCTTCAGCATGATCATCAGGATGTGTGCCACCTTCATCAGAAGTAACATCTGCATCTTTGTGTTCCTCATCAGTTGAACCACCACCAACATGTGCCTCTTCAGCAGCATTGGTGTCAGCGGTAGATTTCTTGAAAGGAGAAGGTTGTGCGTAATTCTTCCAAATGGAACCCAATTCGAACGAACTATTTCTGATGGTTTGATTGAATCCGCCTTCTTTGATATCAGGAATGAAAGCAAAAATGATAACCAAAACCATGCTGGCTGCAAATAAAAGCCAATTGAATAATGTGAAGGGAACAAGTGCTTTGGACAATTTGCACACTTTAATTGTTCCAGAGAAGAATTCATCATCACAATCTCCAGATGGAATTACATCAGCAATGGCTCCCATTGACGCCAAGTAAAAGATGAAGAAAATTGCTTCGCAACTCAAAATCACAAATGAAGGGGCAGTAGAGTTTAAAGCATAAGGCTGTATCAAAAATATGAATGCAAAGTATATCAAATTGAAGATGGAAACAACCAATGCAAATGTCACTCTACCATAATTGCCGTTAATATCACCTAAGAATCCCGCAGCAAGCCCCAATACAATAATGGCAAATAAGAGTTGGGCACCACGAATGGCAAATGTCACAATCTGTTTGGCAAGCATTGATCAACGAACACAATTGGAAGATAGAAAACAAGTCTTGTTTAGTATAGTGAGATTCAAATCTAAGACTAATTACTAATTTTAAGGGATTTTTCTGTTTATATAATGTCGGTCAAAACTAAACCGTAAGCAACTATTATTTTCGTTGAGGGTACAAATGACTACAATGATATTAGAAAAATCCACAGCCCTTCAATTGGCTTTAGTATGGATTTAATGATGTAATACTTTAATCATAAGCAAGTGTTAATCCCCATGATGAGCGAATTACATAACCAATTAATTGTTCAATCGGCGTTTTCGATTTATGATTTGTAATATTTTTTACTACCGGCATTTAAGTACAGCCGCATCATTCCCTTTCGAATGACGATGAGTGTTGGTCTAGCATTCATGAGTCTAAAGAGGGGCTTATACCTCGGTCTGGTACAATGTAACCGTGACGGCAATTGTTACATCCAATGGCCTGGGAACTACCTTGCACATTGATAATACAATGAACATTATGTCGGGATTTGTTTTGCCTGAATAAGTTATGAGCATTGCCATAAAATGGATGCCTATGGCTGGAGTGAATTACACAAAGTTCAATTACGAGTTTCTCCAAATAAACTTTAGGACCAGTTTATGATTAGTTCGTAATTTGCCAAGTTGATGACCAGCTTTTTCACAATTTCTAGTGCGTGGTCCTGGAGAGAAGATTTTCGTGCCAGAGACATTATTTTATGCGGCAACTATAATCCCCCCTTGCGTTTAAGGAGGATAGTTTCTGGTAACGATTGCCAAGACAGGCATAGCCGTACCCGGTCATTGCATACGGGAAGCAAAATAATGACTAATTCTTGCAATGCTTTCATGAATGATATCATTACTTACTGTGGCAGTGTCTTCAGTGTAAATTATTTCCTTAATAGCATTCGACTTTCCGCCTTTATCGGTCGTATGGATATAGTATATGTAATCGGTTCGAAAGACCCTCAACGGTGGAAACACAATTACACAATGTCGTAACTGAAGGTTACGAGAAGAATCACTGAGAAACTTCTATTTATTGTCCGCACAACATGTCATTTCCAAGCCCCGCTTAGTTTACATCGCCACAAAAATATATAATCTTCCAAATCTCTTCTTTTTATTGCCGACGTTATTTGGTGTGAAAACTGAACAGCTACAATGATCGGCATTGAGATATGAGGAGCGTGCTTTGTCCTGTATATTAGACGCTAGATATGTAGAGACTATAATTTTGCGCACGCTATTGATGCTCTAGAGCGACTTCATCGTCTAAATGATTTGTGTGAAAGACGATAACTGAACCCACTGTATCATTTAAAATGTTTAATTCGGGCTATTCTATCGTAAGCCATTCATAACTATTGCACTGATAGATAAGTAGACAAGGATAGTTTCAAAACAAGAGTGTCGCCGTTAATCTCCGCATGAAGAAAAGTGATCTGTATTTTAAGTTATAATGCATTCTTCCCTGAAAGTGACATATCATGAAATTATATTAAACTACAAATTTGTTACCTGAAGCTATCCTCAGTAAATTTTCTAACAACTTATTTTTGTGGATTTAGCTGCGTAAATTTTGGAGAATTCATTCCCCTCTCAAATTGAACTATACAAATATTGCTCGCCTTAAACGATTTTATTGAAAACCTGACCAACCAGTGTTAAATAAGTTCAACTTTGTTCACTACAGGAAACTATGTAGTAAAGTCTCCTTGGCTGAATAATCCATTAATTAATTTCCCAAAACACTTTTTAGACAAGTAATGTAAATTGGTTCATTTTCACGAGACACGCAAACTTGCATCATCTAAAAATTCTAAAGAAACTCAAAAATTGCCTATTTAACGAAACTATTTTACATGCTCGAAGTACACATGTGTTTTCTTAACAAAGACCCGAAGCAAATTGTCAATTCATTTTTCAATCGGCATGAACGGATATTCCGATAGTGAAGTCTTTCATTGTTTTCTTTTTAATTATATGGGTGAAATTAGATATGAATCTCTCAAATTATTTACAAATTCTCACTTAATTAAACTACATATCTGAGTTTCTACCTTTATGCCTATTACCTAAATTATAATCAAAAATAAGGATAAAACTTTACTTAAGAATATTAAAGGTATATCTTATTATGCACTATGGTTATAAATTTTGAAACTTGAACCACACAAGAAATGGTTTTGTGGTCTAGTTGGTTATGGCATCTGCTTAACACGCAGAACGTCCCCAGTTCGATCCTGGGCAAAATCATTTTTTTGAATGCTCTCCAATTCAATTCAAACTAATATTAATGTATTTACAGGACAATAATTAGAAATATGTACTTGCAGGTTCAATTGAAACCAGCTTGTGGATTCAATTGGAAGAATTATCACATTCAGCTTTTACTGTTTCATATAAATAGTCACTCAATTTACAAAGCCCACTGGATCCATTAATTACTCGGTACATTTCATTACTTTGATAACTTCCAGGAACAATTTTACCAGAACCATCAACTTGAACGTAGCCAAATACGTTTTCAATTTCTGGTGTGCGGGCGTAGCGAGGGATTTCTCTGAAGTCATAAATAGGCATGAACGTATTAGCATTCATTCCAGCTTCCATCACAAACGAAAAATCTTCATGAATATGATTTTGAATCATTCGGTGTAATACGGTCATAAATTCAGGGTTTGAACGGAAATTGGACGTGGAAGGACTAGCTGATGGTGCTGTGCCGATGGCCGGTGAGTTCGCTTTATCTGAAAACGAAAAGCTAAACTGGCCATTAGAGAGTGAATGGATGCGTATCTGTGGATTCCTGGCATACGATGATGATAATCTTATCACATTTCTCACTGTTGAAGGTCTGAACATTGTTCTTGACATACTTTCTCCCTAAAGATTAAGTTGCAGATGTCAATGATGTATCTTTTTTTGGTATTTTTTCACCGGATCTGGACCTACGACAGATGTTTACCGTACATTCTACATGAAAACGACTAATACAAGACAAAACCATAGCTCGAGTCACACCTTCGGCACCATTTGAGTATCCCATACAATACACTACACAATTAACTTAGGACTTTGTTATCTTGTGAAAGTATTTCATGTCAAAAAAATCTGGAGTAACTCCGTAGTATCTTCCAGAAGCGCAACTACCCTTCCCAGATAGGAAAGTGAGTCCCGAGATCGACTAGGGTACCTATCTAAATAAACCCGAACCCCTGATAAATCCATTTCTATTGCTTGTTTTTCTCGTCTGCCGCTGATACCAGGTTACTCTCTGGTCATAGGCAGAAGAAAATGCACTATTACCAACCATGAGTCCTCCTGTTGATGTAAAAGTTGAATCGGACGACGAGTGCGAACCTCGACTGGACAGAAAAAGACACAACAGAGTAAGGACGGGGTGTTTTACATGCCGCAAACGTAAAAAGAAGTGTGACGAGAGTCTGCCTGCCTGTTCAGGGTGTGTGAGGAATCGCTTGAAATGTGTGTATCCCAGCAAGATTCACGAAACTTTGCCCAATGGGTTCAGGCTTGAGCCGTGGAAGTACCAAGAAATAACCCATAGAAGCATCAAACGTCGACACACGGTTGCCGGCTGGAAAGATGACGCGGTCAAGAAACACTTGTTCAATGTTATCATTTTGAATCCTCGAGACAATTCTCAACAAGAAGAATTCAAGGAAACAAGTCCTGATTCTAGCAGTTCAGACGGAACTCATGACGGGATCGAAAATGAAATGGAAGATGAAATGATTGATTGTATTCAAGGAGTTTTAGAGGACGAGATCCAGGATGGAAACACTACAGATGAAATGCAGATGGATGAGGTGCAAATTGAGCCAATACCGACTGCACCACCATCGCCTGCATCACAATTCAGCTTGCTTTCGTATGGCAAGTATATTCCCACCGTCGAGTTGTCAATTCAGGATTCAGAATTGTACCATCACTTCATTAACCTGTTCATGCCATCCATTTCCCTTCCCCATTCACATCCGAAACTATCGCCTCAGCATGTGTGGGTGAAATTGGCGTCACATTCATGTATCCTTACAGATGTTTTTTTGTGTTGCGGAGCATCCCACCTATCTTACTCCCAGAAGAATACTCAATTATCCAAGAGATATGAGGCCTTGGCAGAGAAAAAGTATGATGCAGCAGTTAGTGCCTTCATTGATGTAATCAACTCCCAACTGGTTGATTTGGATAGTAATTGGCTTCTTGCTGCTGGATTAACTCTCTGCCTCCGGGATCGTGCCTACGGATTAAATGGCTCCCGATGTGCCAAGCATTTGGCATTTGTCTACAATTTAATTAAAAGACGGGCAAAGAAAAGGGTCGATGATGAACGCGAGATTGGATCGACCCCGGAAGAAAGATCATTACTAGAGAGTTTTGTGTTTAATTATTCTTGTTCCTTGCTTTCATGTTCAAAAAAGGACTTGTTTAATTTCCCTTCACCGTATGAATTCTTTCCCACGTTCAAAAAGTGGTTGCAAAACCCCATCTATGATGACTGTGATGTGACATGGATGAATAATCCCGTTTTAGGCTCAGCGTTGGATAGCTTTGAAGTGATTTCAAAGTTGTTGTGGTTGCTTCGGTTCCATTTTGATTTTGGAGGAGACGAAGATCTTGAAGGATATATTATTGATGAACAGTTTTGGAACTTGATCATACCGTTGCGGTCCACAATAATTGAAATCGAGACAAAAAACAAAACCATTGAGAAAGAATTGGATGGATATAAATATCTGAAAAAGTATCTGGACTTGCGAAGTAACTTGGCAGTATCGATAATCATCACCAATGCTTGTCGCATTTTGATCGAAAAGATGATCAATCCCATACTTCCTTCGTTCTTGAAGCCAATTCAACTGGCAGTTAATCTGATTCTAGAAGAATTGGATGGCCATATTCCTATCCAAAATCATTCTTCGTGTTTGATTACTATGGGGCTCTTCATAGCTGGCGCGGCAACCGTAAACTCAGTACAGAGAAACTTGCTTCGGGTCAAACTCCAATCAATATCCAACACCCTTGCTTCTAATGTTGGCAACAATATCTTGGAAATTCTCGAGTTGGGATGGGAAAAGGAGCGTCTGGATAAAATTGAAGCCGGTTTGGGCGACAAAGGATACAAGAGCTTTGATTTGATATTCGACCGTCCAAGCATTGAAAGTATTACCTTCTAGCTGATGTCTATTCTACAATGTACACTAAACTAACCTAACATACTTCGTTTCCTTCCTCTTAACCTCACATCATGTAGTTTTCTGATGGTTTCATTGTATTTATTAGGTCCCTGCTTCATATGCTTGTGAACACTCTCATAGCCTTGTAAAAACCACGCCGTATAAGTGGCAGCGAATCGAGAATGAGTACTGGTGATTGCTCTTTCCAACACATATAAATCCACAGCTTTGTCTTCGGCTAGCCCTGAGAATGATGACAACCCAAAGTCGATAAGACGAGGACTGTTTCTCTGGAGAATGATGTTGGAGGACGTCAAGTCGCCGTGGATCATTTCATTTACATGCAATTTACCAATGAGCTTCCCCACTTCTACCCACACTGCTTCCACCGCATCGCTAACACACTGTTGAAACTCGTTCCCTTGCTTCTCCAAGAACCACAAATAATTTTTCAACGAGCTTATTTCTCCATTGGGCAAATATTCCCCAGCTTGTTCCATCCAGATGATTCCATGGTGATAGTCGGCCAGAATAACCAGGGGTGCCGGTATGCCTAATCGCATGAGTCTATACATGAATTTAACCTCGCCAATGGTGCGGGTCTTGGTAATACTAGCGTCAATCTTGGGATGCCGATAGGGCTTGGGGGGCCTATACTTTATAATGTAAGAGCCAACATTGTCCAAGTATGGCTTGGAAATGTAGGGATGAGTAGTGGTGCGAAACACTAGTGCTTCTGCCCCCTGAGATACCACTTCAAGATCGATGTTGGCGAGATACTCGCGTGCAGATGCAACAATCCGATCGGTCATCCTCGCATCGGGGTCGAACGGCGCGCTGACAGTGGTTGATAACCTAGTTCTGGTTGTTCTAGATCCACATTTTTTTTCTATGGCTAACTGATTGTGGCCCCCAAATTGTATGTGTTAATTTCACCATTCGTAATCCTTTCTTACCGCATATTCCCCATTATCAGTTTATTTTCCTAGTTGACGGCGGTAGGAGATCAAGATGGGCCAACCTTCGTTAATGTATGTGATCCCTCCCTATCTTCTCAATACGTGCATGGGATCGCGATTGCAGCATGAACTTGCGGGGCACAATCAACAGTTGAGCTTGCTTAATGTGATATCGCAGGATTCCCCCTATTATTGCTCTGGCAAGACGGAGGTAAAACAGGCCAACAAGTTTTCCAATGATCCATACCTCAATGACATCATTAAGGAGAAGATTCTCTACAAATTAGTGGTGATTGGGGCTTTGGGGACCAATCCCATGGAATTCAACGCCGATAATGAAGAGTACTTGTACGATCTCTTTGTTACCTTCAAGCACCGCTTGATTGAGGACGAACATGACAAGAATGATAAGCCCAACTTGGACCATGATACCTTGGTGGAAGTTTCCCTGACCAAGGTTCAACCGTCGGTGTTCACGTCGCCCAAAGTTGGTGAAGTCAACTTTACCAATGTTCACAAGGGATTCCTTCCCAAGGGGTACAAGAAGTACTTGGACATGTCATTGAAGGACCTTATTCTCATGACCAAGTTCAACTCTAATCATAAGTACAAGTTTCCCCCCAGTTTTATTGACTTTGGCAACGATAACTTCTTCAAATATCCCCTTCCAGTGTCGTGGGTACCATTAATTGCTAACAAATACTTGAATTATTTAAGTAAGGGGCTCAATTTGGAGATTGAAAGTGACGATGGTTATTCAACTATTTCTTTGATGACAGGAACTTCATTTGACACGCTAGAGGATGTGGAAGAGTTAACAAAAAGCAGGTTTTATAATTTCATCTCCGATAAGCCTATAAGCTCTACTTTTGGAATCTTTTATTATGAATTGGAAGTAGAGCAAGAGGCCACTGATGCCACAAACTTTAAACCCATAGTGTCAATGAATGATCCCTCTATTAATTCCAATTCTTCATTAAACTTGGCGGCTGGTTTCACCAAGAGATTTATTAATTTTGATGCATATCCTAGCACATCTACAACAGTATCCCATACAACTCTAGGGAAAGTTGATTTGGAGAAAATAAAACACGACATATTTTACAGTGAGATCACTTCAAATAACGAAACCATGAACAATGACATTAAATCATTGTTGACCTCAAAGCCAGGAGAATTTAAAGGCAGTTTCGCAGTCAGCTTTGAAGATTCGGCATTTTACAATTCCATCAAAAGTTCAGAATCAATAGAAAGGACCCAGATGTTGAACATGAACAGAAGATTGACAACATTGAATAGAAGTAATTTGAATGAATTGGATTCTGGGAAAATAGATATTGAAATTCCCTTCAAGACAAAGTTGACAGAAGATACAAATTTTAAACGAGTACATAGAACAGACACAGTTGGATGTGGTATTAACTTCATCAACAGATCTATGTTCATCACCTTGAATGGGATCCTTGCAAGAATTATAACTGAAGAGGAATTGTCCTCAAATAGTTCGTTGAACGATAACTTGTTCCTGGAAAAGCAAAAGGACACCTCTATTTACCCTATGGTTGGGTTCAAAATTAATGAGCTTGAAATTTTGAAAGACAACTGTGCTCCCTCATCTTTGAAGATCAAGACTAATCTTGGATTTAAAGAATTCAAATTCAACATGAATAACTATGTGAATCTGATTAAGAACGAAAATCAGAAATTTTTATACTTGTCATTGTTGGATAAAATGCAAGCGGACAAATTGACGTCTTTGGAAACAAGTTCAAATGCCATTGAAAAATCGTTATTGAACATACAAGAAGATTCAAGTATGTTGAATAAGTTGATCAAAGGGTATTTAAACCACGAAGGGTACTTGGATACTTTCAAGGCCTTCAATTCCGATCTCAAGTCTCTTTCAACCGAAATTGATATTACACCTGAACCTGAGGATGAAACAGCGGCGTTAACTCGATCTCATGCGTTTAATAGGCAGGTCATAAAGAAATATTTGATGAATAACAATTTTGACATGTTAATAAAGTTTCTTTCAATTAACTATTCTCAATTATTGTCCAGCGGTAGAGGGGGGCTGATTATTTTTGATATCAAGATTGCAAAGTACACCTATATTTTGAAAAGATATATCGAGCACAAGCTTAATGTGCAAGATATGGAATTCGAATTTGAGTACAAGGATAGTAACAGCGGGAGAGATTTACACGAGCAAGCATTGGAGTACAGACGCATCTTGCAACAAGATTATCCAAGTGAGGACAAGTTGTCAAAAATTAACGAATTATCCGCAGTTCTTTTAGTCCACCTGAAGCAGGGTTTGGAAAATTTGCCAAAGATAAGCAAGATATTTGATAATTACGAATCAGATGTGAAGAATTTGTGGGACGAAATCAATAAATTGATATTAGTCAGTCTTGGGTTCAAAAATGTTTCCAACTTGGAAAGCATATTTGATAATGTGAATATGAATATTAATACTCTTAGTCTTGGGTATAATGATGATAAGTTTATGTTGGTTAATTTTGAAAAGGATCACATGGATTTATAGAATAATGAAGTATATGAATCGGACATTGAAAGCTTTCAAAGGAAATATAATCCAGTTATTATCTAAAGAGCTTATACTACAAAGTGAAAAAATCTCTCCTAACCTTGAACAACGGAAAAGTTTCCAAGAACCAGAAATGCAGAAATTAATTATCTCTTGTATTTCTTTGTAGTCGTATTCTTTGCCAAAGATAGTCTTTTGCTTGTCACAACTGCTGCTTCATCTTCTGTATCTATCTTTCTACTTCGTTTTCCAGAGACTTGCATGGCTTTCTTGTCTATTTTCAATTGAAAGAAAGGTTGCTTTTCCAATTGGAATTTATTCAAGTCCGCTTCATCTATCGCGAAACCAGGTTTCAAATTTATCAACTTGTCATCTCGATATATATCATATGTCTTCAAAGTCCATCCTCCTTTCTCTATTTGCTGTGGGGTTGCCTGAGGGTTATCCTCAAGGATTGAAAAATAAACGGGCAACAATTCCTCGGTATACTCCTTGACATTGTACTTTATTTTGGAACCAGGGTGGTAGGGTTCGGTTACATAATACATGAAGCTTTCATCGCTAAAGAAAGGTGGAGCAAGTGACGGGCTTATCAGAACAAGCAAACTAAGAATCAAACTAGCAGTGGCTGGACCTACTCCTTTCAAGCGGGTTAGTTTGTTAAATGACTGTCGAACCACAACGACATACTCTTGTTTATCTTCTTCACTGGGGTCGATCCAAAAGTCGTTGCCGTTCTTGGAAATAAAATCTAAAAACACTTGAAAACCAGCAGTTGTCGCCTCCTTCACAGTTGCCTCGTCGTTAGATCGAATCAATTTCGGAAGCATGGGCCTAAACTTTCCCTTGGCCAACTTCCAGTCCATTAGCAACACTAGTTCTTGCTTCTCTAACCAAGTTGACTTTGTTTGTTTCAACCTTGTTTGAAGTGTAGTAGTCAAGATATCCTCTTTCCATTTGTCCAATTGGGCAAAGGTCATCTTGTCGGAATCATATCGCTTAGATGACTGATCTGAAAACTCCTTTATGATATCATCATATAACTTGCCACCCGCCTTTAGTATGTGTTCAATCGCCAACGCCATTATTGACGAAGAAATCAGTTCTTTGGGGAATCCTATTTTTTGTACGCAATCAAGTATAGAAGTGTACACTAAGATTTTCAGGTGCATATATACAAGTATTTACATTTATGTAGTTTCTAGTGGGATCTTTCGTTCATGACACTGGCGGCGTCGGGGGAATGTGATTTGGAGTAGTTGAATCTCTTGACTGGGGTGAAGGAAATGGGAAGGGCCAAATCCATAATCACATTTTGAATCAATGAGTACACTTGGGAACTAAGCCAGTAAAGAGTGAGAGCAACCGGCGCATGTAATGATATAGCCATCATAAACACGATCGAAAGTCTGGCTACGTTCGATATGGAGTCTGTCAATGTTGGTCTCAATTTTCTTCGGCTTGTGAATCGCAGCAATTCGAGGGTCTTGAATGTCCACTCAACATTACTCAATGCCGTTATCCCCAATATCACAGGGAAAATATGCATGGGATCAGCCACGCTGAGGTCCTGAAACCAAAGAATACCTTGTTCGTATAATGTGGGATCAAGTGCCTTATTAGTCAAATTATCCCACGACGACCACCCACTCAAATCACGCATTGTAACAGACATAGCAACCCAAAGAGGGATCTGGAAAGCAGGCAATATCATATTCTTCCATAATTGAACATTATTGGCTTTGAAAAGTTCTTTTTGACGTTTTCTAGTCTCCTTGGCGCCCATGAGCATAATCTCTTCGTACTTCATATTAACTAAAGGAGACTGCAACGCGGTATAATCCTGTGAGCCTTTTTCTTCGACATCCCTGAGTGACTTTTGGGCTTCTTTCTTTGCTTTCTGTACTCGCTTGGCCAAGTTCAATCGAAGTACCGGACCCATGGCACTGATAAGAGGCCGTAATTCACTTTGTTTCTGTATTCGTTTTCTCTGCAACACTGCTAGAGGCATTGTCCACACTGACCGAAGAGTGAATGTTGTCAATGGAATTAGGGCCCACCATGGCAACCCTGTGAAATCATGGACCGATTGCAAGGAGTCAGTCATAGTGTTAACGACGGCATGGAAATCAAAAGTTAAACGTCGTACTTGTCGTATTCGCACAACAGATCGTGCCACTGTCGGAACTCTATGTGCCTTACTTGTGACAAACATGGTTCTGGTATTGATTAGAGGATATCAGTGTCTAACAGGAATTTGAATGCAATAATGTAAAAGCGGTAGAACTGAATGTCTCTAGAGACTGGATCCAAATGGCCCAATGAATATCAGGCACGTGATGTTCTATCTCAACAACGTCTTGTGGAGATCTAATAAATGCAGGTGAAAAGTCCAGCAGCTGTTGGACGAGTGTTTTCAATAAATCAGTAGAAGATTTCACGTACCATTCTTGTGGAAATTTGCATCTAGTTTCTCGCTAGATTTCTCACTAAGATTCGCACCAGATTCTCGCCAAATTTTGTACTTCTTGCTCCGACCATTTAACGAGAGTTTCACCAAGTAAAATCACTGAGATGACAAGTAAATTGAGCGATTTAGACAATTCCTCGATGATGAATCCCTTCTAGACATATTCGTTAACTATATCAGCGGCTTTTATCGCTGGGGGTGAACTTATTCATAACCCGTATTTGTCGAGGTTATCACGTGATTCGATTCTTCTCCATTACGTTTTGACGGTCTCGAAATTTTCAAATCCATTACTTTAACCACCAGACATGTCCAACAGAACAGAAAGGGCGTGTATGCTCTGCGGCGTCATCCAGCCGTTTAAGAAGTTTGTCGATCAAGGGTGCCCCAACTGTGAGAGTCTCTTGCATTTTCAAGATAATGACGATGGGCAAGTGCAAGAGTGTACGTCGCCTTCATTCGAAGGACTAGTGGCTTTAGGTGCCGATAACAAAGATTCATGGGTGGCGAGATGGTTGAGAATAGATGCATTCGCTCCGGGGCTCTACGCTGTCAAAGTGAATGGGAAGTTGCCTCCCGATATCATCAAGAATCTCGAAGAAAACAACGTCATATATCGGCCAAGAGATGGAAGTGCTGAGGACTAAACCCGTGCATTGTACTATACTAAAACTCATTTCATTTCTGTTTGTATTTTAGCGTTTTATATATACACTTTAAATGTCATTGTCAACTGTACTACAAAATGGCTTTAATGGTGTCCAAGGTATGCCACAACATGTTCAAGGTGTCTGTCTTGTCCCATACGTTTCTGTCTTTCCATGCCACCTCCATGAGCCTAGCCATTACAATTTCCAACCTTTCAAGGTTGTAATTGGAGGTTGCATCAAGTACGTCGTCGAGAAATTTATCCAACAAGCTTTGGTCAATGACAACTTCTCGATCATGATCAACATTGTGCTCTTCAGCTTCTGATTCCGACTCCAACTGCTGTACATCCTGTGATGGAATGATGGCAAGTTCTTGGTTATCCGATTTTGCTTCATGAATTATGATCTTATCGTCAGCCGTTTCTCCATTCAAGGACGGGGAAATAAGTTTGGTCTCATCTTGTTGTTTCTGGTCAATTGTCGCGGAAACACCGTCTCCAGCAACTGTTGGTTCTTTCTTGGTCTCATCCTCGTTACGTGATCCATTTTGCGGTAATTCTTCCTTGGCAACTATAATTGGATTGTCCTCAATCATGGTTACATCCCCATTTACTAGTGTGGCAGGCGGTACCAAGACATTGTCAAGAGTTTGGGTATCTTCCTCATTCACTTCACCTTCGATCGTTGCATTGGTCAATGTTTGCATATTTTCAAGTTGTTTTTTTGCAAATTCTTCTTGAATTTTCTTGTGTTCTTCCAACAACTGTTGTTGCTTCTGCATTTCTCGTTCTTTAACTTCTTTACAGGCCTTCAAAAATTCAGGAGTTGAGAAATCATCGATACCAAACTGGGCATTGGTTAACATCTCATTTGCTTTCACTACTCGTTCGCGGTCGCCCGAGGTAATGGCATCTCTCACAATCATTTTTATATCCTTGATAAACTGCTTGGGTTCACTATAATATCCATTCCACAATCTTTCCTCAATAGTATCTAAATCCATGTTATGGTAATATCTTCCTGTTGCAATTTCTCTGATCATGTTAGGATGTTCTGCATCGTCAGATTTGTCGTAAAGAATGTCATATGGTATCATAGGGTTATCCAATACACTAGGGTCAAACAAATGGTAAAGTAAATTCTCATCCACAATAGGTTTTCTAAATCTTTTGTACCTATTTTTAAATAAATCCATTAGCCCAGCAAGTTTTATTTTTAACATGTTCTTGAGTTTGGTATCTTTATACTCTTGTTCCTTAATTTGTTTCTTCTTTGCTTGTTCATCCGACTCGCTGGGAGTATTTTTTACAACTTTCAATTCCTTCAATTTTCTCTTTGGTCGATTCTGCAAGTCATTGACGAATTCAAAAGGCTTCATTAGGATAGTATTTTTCAAAGTCGCAAAATATTTCTCCCTATCTGTCCGTGAGACACCATGCAAATTAACATTATTAGCTTCACTTTCAAACCCAAAAATCAATTTAATTTCATTGTCCAATTCGTCCATTTTAGTCTCAGAAATCCCCAATAATAGAATCTTCTCATTACTTTTTAAACTTCTGAGCAAACTGGTCAAGGTAGCCTTGGCTGAAAAAGGAACTACCTGGAACCAAATATCGATGTTTGGAATAAATATTATGGATGGTTGATGCCTTCTTGCCTCGATGAATGTTTGAACAATGGTCAGTTCTGGGGTTCTTGTTGGGTCACCAAACATGTTTCCCATATCCAATGACTGAACTTGGAATCCCTCCAAATAATTCAAAACTGCAGCACTCAAGTATTGTTGTCCACTGCCTTCTGGACCACAAATGAGCAAATGTGGGCGACATACACGAGAACTCTCCAAATTTTTCAACAACTGTTGCTTGGCGAATCCTCCATCTTCATCTTTGGTAGTTGGGTCAATATAGAGTGCTTCATCTAATGCTGTCATTTTCTTCTGACCCGCAAATCCAATTGAATTGGGTAACAATTCGTTAAGTTTGGTGGTTATTTCCTTGAAATTTTCTTCTAATAAAGCTCGCAAGTGCTCAGGCAATGGAGCAGAACCTGAAGATGTGGATCTTGCGCTTGATGGAATAATTTTCTCTATTGCCTTCATAAAGTCTTTTGCAATTACCTTAACTTTTGTAGGGTCAACTGCCAACTTGTCATTCGTACGGTAGATCTGGGGATACTTTCGTTGTATACTATGTAATGCGGCTTCTGTGCATAAAGCCCTCAAATCAGCACCCCCGTAACCCTTAGTTAATTCTGCCAACTTGCTTAAAAACACATCTGGGAGTGGGGGTGTCCATTTTCGGGTATGAATTTTCAATATTTCCTGTCGAGCATTGATATCGGGCAACGGGAAGTAGAATTCTCTATCAAATCTCCCTGGTCTCCTTAAAGCAGGGTCTATGGAATCTGGTCTGTTTGTTGCTCCAATAACAATGACTTGACCACGATTATCCATCCCATCCATCAACGCCAATAAGGTCGAAACAATGGAGGCGTGAATCTGTTCTTGTTTTGAAGACCTTACTGGAGCCAATCCATCGATTTCATCGAAAAATATGATTGATGGTTGCTGATTTTTTGCTTCTTCAAACAATAATCGTAATTGTCGCTCTGCTTCACCAACCCATTTACTTAAACAATCGGCACCTTTCCTCATAAAAAAAGTGATTTTACGTTCAGAAGTGGAACAACTTGCAGCCAAAGCCCGTGCCATGAGTGTCTTACCTGTACCCGGAGGTCCATGGAACAATACTCCTCTTGGTGGACTTATGGCGAAATTCTGGTATAATTCAGGATACAACAACGGTAAAGCCACCATTTCCTTCAACTGGTTAATATAGTTGTCAAGACCACCCACCACAGAAAAGTCGATATTCATATCAATTCCCAAGGGGTCGGTATCACTAAGGTTGTTCTTCTTCTTGTCCTTGCCCTCAGAGGATCCTCCGGCAATGAGTTTTGTATTGGATTTTATCGAAGGCTGCTTCTTGCTTACAGTAGCCTCACCATTGATAGGGGCTATTTCGTCTTCTGAAGAATCAGAATCAATTATCGTTGTCATGTTGTTGCTTTCGTTAGTCATACCCGGGATGGGGATTCCTGAAGGCGGTATATTGGTGCCAAATAATGAAATTACATCGCTGCCACCGAAAGGTCCAGCGGTGGGATAAAGAATTTTTCTAAACTCGTTTTTGTTGAGCTTGGGTGGTCTTCCTCGTCTTGATCCCCCAAAGGAGCCGGTAGTTCTTCGGTCAGCTTCATACTGATAGTCGTTGGTGATGGGTGGTGGAATGGTATAGTCAACTTTTGCCCGTTCGCGCAATTTGTGCTGCACGGGAGAGTTTTCAATGGGGGAGTCGTACAAATCGGCAATTTCCTTTTGGATGTCGTCCTCCTCGGTGACATTTGGTTCTTCCACGGGGGCTTCTTCGACTAAAGAATTTCCTGATCTTGTTGTCCGCCGTAGTTCTGCAGAGCGGGATCTCGACTTGGTGGTCTTTTTCTTTTTCTTTGGTCTCGAGCCTCCATATCCATAGTCTTCGTTTTCCTCTTCGTCTTCGACGATAAAGTTCTTGTGGTTCAACTTTTCGACAAAGTCGTCTTCGTCGGAAATGACGTCGTCGTCTTCATCAACATCACCATCGTCGTAGAACTCGTCATCGGACATAATCTTGGGCCTTGGTGCAGTTCTCCTGCGCTTTCGCTTTATCGAAGGTTGCTCGTCGTCGTCGTCTCCCTCGTCCACATAGTCGTCGCCGTCATCGTCCTTGGCGGAGGACGATTTGTCGGAGAAATCATCGTCTGCATCCGCTTCTGGAACTTCTTCCTTAATTTCTGTATCCTCCTGCACGGGTGGTGAAGGCGCAGGGAATGAATCGCCGTTATGTTGGGGGTCTGGCTTTACGTCGTCGTCATCCTTGTATGAAACCACCACCTTTGATCGTCTGCGCGGCAACTCATTGAGCGAGTAATCGTCAGCATCGTCGTCATCGGAGATTAGTCTCTTCGATCTTGGCCGTATTCCCATGGTGGAGACGTGTGATGGCGACGGTTGCGGTGGGGATGTTTATCGGTGAAGTAGTGGCAGGCGAAGCTGCTAGTGGAAAGGAAGGGTCTAAATAGGTCACACGAATACAATACAGCCTCCCGGTGTCAGTGGATGCACAATACCGTGTTTCTGGGGCTCCAATGGTTGCAAACTGGCACGAGCACCGTGTGATGTCAGGACCTGCTGGGGACTTTTTCGTGGAACGCCAATTCCATATGTTGCATCCGTGCCGCAGTATTTAAGCAGGAGAGCATGCGAGCACCAGGCCCAGGCAAAAAAAATGGCTATAATCACGAACACCATGTCGACCCCGTCGATGCGCCGGTAACGGACCGGATATGCGGGAACTGAGGCCCTAGGGTTCGAAATCAAGGCTGGATGGCGGAAGTGGGGTTGTAGATTGGGGTTGTGGACGAGCGAGGGGACTGTCCGTGGGGAGAACTCGCATGCCGCCTCGAAGCCGTTTGCAACCGTTGTTTGCCTTTTTGCAATCATTGCAAATTACCGCTGTAGGTGAGGAGTGGGGATCTAATTTTAGATTTTGCAACCAAATTTCTACTTGGGGACAGTCCGACGGAGGGTTGGGGGGGGGGAAATTTTGGTTGGCGTGGGGAGTAACCTGCATTTTGGTTTGCGGGTTAGGACTGGGAGGCAGGCCACGGCTTTCAGGGTTGGGTGAGGTTGGTGGGGACGGAGGGTTTGGAGGTTAGAATTCTAGAACTTTTGGAGAGGTTGAATCCGGTGGGTCTGGTAGAACTGGTTGCGATGGTGGGACAGGCTGGGCTGGTAATTCTGTGGCTTCAGCAAAGACGCGGACAGCGAGGAACTTGGTGGAGGAGATGGTGCAATTTCCGGTGCCTGTGTGCACACATTTTGTTTTAATCGGTGAATTTGCAGCAATTCAAGAATGGCGCCTATGGTTCAAGCAAATTGGATGTTTCTATTGTAGAGGTTGAGTGGTACATATCTAACTCCATCGGTCCTCTTGACTGCTCTGGTTTGTTGAGGTCCTTTATTCACGTCGCTAGAGGGACTAGTTTCGTTTTGGCGATACTTAGTGAACATCCCAACTCTTTGCAACCCTCCAGGTACCGTTGATGTACCTCTTGTTTGCTTGAACAAGAATTTCCTGGTGATTACATTCTCCTCTCGGTAACCATCCTCTATATAACCGTCAACTCCAGCCTGTTTTCCATAACCCACCCTTGGAGGAATACCACCACCATTCGTCCACACGACGTCTGGTAGCGCTTTGGTTTGCACACACACACCCCAAATTTTTGCGCCAGATCACCACCATTCACAACACGCTAGACCAACCACTCATCGAAAGCTCGTCCTATCCAATAGACAGTACTCATAGACTTCCATTGCCACAAACAATCCTCCTCCTTCCGCATCTATAGACTTTGTTTATTACTTTTCAGCATGGCGTACTATCAGCAGGTAAATAACCCCCAGAATATGCAGTTCTACAACTCCAACTTTGCCCCTTCATATCAACAGCCGGCAACGGCCTCCGGGTTGGCGACAGGTGCCAACTTGGGGTCGATGGACGCGGGATTTGGCGGCAACATGGATGTATCTGGGGTGATGGGGTCAGGAGAATTGACGCCAGGGTTGCTTGCTGCCTTTGGCACCTCAGGGTACGCGGGCGAACCCCCTCTTCTAGAAGAGTTGGGCATCAACTTCCTGCACATCAAGACAAAGACGTGGGCGGTGTTGAATCCGTTGAACAGGAACATTACCTCTGACATCATGGCCGACTCGGACTTGGCTGGACCCATTTTGTTTGTGTTGTTGTTTGGAACATTATTGCTCTTGGCCGGCAAGGTGCAATTTGGCTACATCTATGGGGTGGGGCTCTTTGGCACCATAAGTCTCCACTATTTGTTCAAGTTCATGAGCAACGACTCCAACATCGACTTGGTGCGGTCGGCGTCGGTGATTGGCTACTGCTTGCTCCCCTTGGTGTTGATCAGTGTGTTGGGCGTGGTGGTGTCGTTGGACAACATAGTTGGCTACGTGTTGAGCTTGGTTGCGGTGGTGTGGTGTACCTACTCGGCGTCGGCATTCTTTGTGGCGGTGTTGAAATTGCACAATGCCCGCCCTTTGATTGCTTACCCCTTGTGTATGTTTTATACCGTGTTTGCCTTGATGGCGATCTTTGTAGAGAAGAATGATTAAATACGTGAATATAGTGCTGGTTATAGCGGAAACGGGGTGAATGTGACGACAGCTACGTTATTGTCCCCGACATTGTCATCATACATATTGTCACGTCCATCCCGTATAGGATATGTTTCAGACTGTAGATTTGTGTTTTTCAGAGTCCAGTTACAATTCCAAAACCCATAGTGACATCTACTCTTCTACCACCGCCAACTACACTAATGACGCGAGTGTTTGTCGCAACATCGCTCTCCTTGGTGAGACGATACTCGTCCAAACCGTTCTACGTCACCACCCCCATTTTCTATGTCAACGCTGCCCCACATTTGGGCCACTTGTACTCCATGCTTTTGGCCGACACTCGACATCGCTGGCAATGTCTCAAGCCCAGCAATAAGTCGTATTTCCTCACAGGCACCGACGAACACGGACTCAAGATCCAGACGGTGGCTGAAAAACAGGGACGAGACCCCAAGGAGTTGGTGGACGAAGTATCGCACAACTTCAAGCACTTGGCACAACAATTGCACATTGACTACAACCGATTTATTCGAACTACTGATCCCGACCATGTGGAGCTTGTGCAGTATTTTTGGAACAAGATGATGGCCAAGGGGTTGATTTTTCAGGGATCTCATAGTGGGTGGTACTCGGTAAGCGATGAAACGTTTGTCCCGGAGACCCAGATCGAAGATGTCGTTGATCCTACCACCGGCACTTCCAAGAAAGTATCCATTGAGACCAGAAACGAGGTGGTGTATCAGCAAGAAACCAACTACTTCTTCAAGTTGTCGCAGTTCCAAGACCAATTGATCCAGTTCTTGGAGAACAATCCTGACTTCATCCTCCCACAATCCAAATACCATTTGATACTAAAGGAATTGAAAGAAAGCCCCTTGCCCGATTTGTCAATCTCTCGTCCTTCATCTCGTCTCAAGTGGAGCATTGAGGTACCTAATGATCCTAGTCAAAAGATCTACGTATGGTTTGACGCTTTGCTCAACTACTTAACGGCTTCTGGGTTTCCCCTGGGTTTTACCAAGTCCAACGATCATTACATCACTCCCCCCCAGAGTATTTGGCCAGCCACACACATCATTGGTAAGGATATCATTAGGTTTCACTGCATATACTGGCCCATTTTTTTGATGGCTGCCAACATCGGACTCCCAAAACAAGTGGTGGTGCATTCCCATTGGCTTTGCGAAGGTTTCAAAATGAGCAAAAGTTTGGGGAATGTGGTGGATCCGATTCATGTCGCAGATGTATACGGTGTTGACGCCGTAAGATTCTTTCTTGTCGAGAATTCAAACATTGAAGATGACTGCAAGTTTAGTGAGCCATTACTTCAAAGAACACGTAGCTTGTTAGTAGGGAAATACGCTAATCTTACAACAAGAATTGGCGGGAAAAGTTTCAACATTAAGCAAGCGGTCCAGTATCAAGAAGATGGAGAATTCAATAATATCGATCAATTGATTAGGTCTCAGTCAATAAATCCAGAAAATGCTGAAACCTTGATTGCAGCCAAGAACGACTTGATTGCAAATTTGAACAAAGTTTACGAATCAATGAACGACAAAATCACTACTTTTGATTACATTAGGGCTATTCAGGAATGGTGGAGCATAATTGACCAAGCCAACACTATCTTTCAGCTTTCTGAACCTTGGCTATATGTGACCCTGTTAAAGAAAGATCAATTGGATAAAGAAACAATCCATTCATTTCAAATTATCGTGAATTTCTATGTGTATCTCGCTGCAGAAACCACAAGAATTGCCTCAATTCTCATACAACCAGTTATGCCCGATCTTGCAAAACGTATCTTGGATAGGTTTGACGTTGATGTAAGCAGAAGAAATAGTGAATGGGCTAATTATGGAAGTGATTTACTGTATGGAACTAATGCTAATTCCACCAAGCATGAATTGCCCTTACCAAAATTGCAAAATTGATTGTGCAGAATATAATCTAGCAAAACTTGTAAATAGAAGATATCTTGTAATTGTGATGGATTCCAGTTATAGATTGACAGATAGAGAGATTTCTTGATTCTATATCTTAGCAGTTTGCAATATTTATAGAAGTCCAATAAAATATGCTTTATACATTTCGCAAGGAGACCGTTCTTGTTTCCTGTATTCAGTGCCCCTTTTCTGATGGCAGCTATAATATTCTCAAATATTTGCTAAGTATGCCGTGCTTGAACAATATTTCTTCTTGGCACACGATTGTGAAAGTCCACTTTCTATCAAACCTACGCTGTTATTATGTACATTTCCGGCTTATTTTGTTAATATTGGAACAATAAAATTCAGACATCAATTAGATATTCAAAATAGATTGATTCAATATATACATGTATACCTCGTGTATACAGCCATCAATACCGTGGATAATTTTAACAAAGGAATATTTCTTGTTCAAGAGTTGATCAACTTAAAGATTGATGAAACTTTACAAAAAGCCTAAATAATTTGCAAATAAATGGCATAATGTTTACGAAATAAAAGTCATTTACTTTGTTCAAAAATGAATACACTGCATTTAAGTTGAATAAAATATTAGTAAAATCACCACTTTATGTATCCAAATATATTGCCAAAACATTTGAAGTATATTGGAACTAGATGAACGAGTTCAAATTCTAATATGGCTAGCATATGAGAAGATACATTGCTGCGTTCTTCACCAATTTGGTTACAGTGGCCGAGTGGTTAAGGCGACGCCCTGCTATTCTAGCAGTTTAGGCGTTGGGTTTTACCTGCGCAGGTTCGAATCCTGTCTGTGACGATGTTTTTTTTGTATGCGAGCTCTTTTTTTGACAGTGATTTTGATGGCATTTATTCATCGGACCATTCGTCGACTTTCTCCGAGGCTCGTATATATGCCAAACGGCGTACGCTGATTGAGTAAAAGACCGATAGGTGACATCTTATATTGCGAAATGTCGCAGTCACTCATAATATTCAAACCTTCTGGTAAGATTGAATATCAATACAACACCAAAGTACATCCATTCAATGAGTTCATAGCCACCATAGTGAACGAAACCTATGTTGATCTTGAGGTTAATTTTTACACCAAAACCTTGAACCAGAAACGGTTCTACAGTTACAAACGAGATGGTGTATATGCCGCATTATATTTTGACGCTGTCACCACTATAGATAGTGACAAGATCAAACTGACATTGGTTGGCATATTGAAGACATATTCAAAGTTGATCGAGGAAGGAGATGAAGATAAATTAAAAAAAATGGTGGACTTACAGTTTAATCAATTGATGAAATTGAAGCAAAGTGAAACCCCGATTTTGAGAGAAACCCCGGTAAATAGTAGTAATAACAGTGGGACAAGCACCCCGGTGAAGAAAGCTGCCCACAAATCTACGAAAAAGATGAGAAAATGGGACGGAGAGGAAATGGTTGATTATTCCAGCGACCAAGTACTTGACTATTCCGAGATCCAAGATGGTGACGATAACGAAATTACCTCTCGTTTGGAGGAAATGAACATTGATAAATCGGCATTTACTATGGACCACGATTTGGTATTAGTAAACGAACTCAAAGAAATATTGAATGAATCCGACGATGAGGAGGAAATAAATGGCGAACCATCTACAAGAGTGGGCGGGTTCTTTTCCAAAATCTCTTCCTACTTGGGAGGTTCAATTAACTTGGAGGAAGTGTCTAAAAAATTCAATGATCAATTAATCTCCAAAAACATTGCACCACAAACCGCTAAAACTATTATTGACAAAATCAACGCTGATTTGGGCAACAAGAAGAATGTCACATTGTCATTGTATAAGCAAACCTTGATAGATCAACTAACCAAGATCTTGACCCCCAACGTGTCTACTGATTTGCTCTATGATATCAAGAGATCATCCACAAGGGGACGCCCGTATGTTATTTCCGTGGTTGGTGTTAATGGGGTGGGAAAGTCAACAAATTTGGCGAAATTGGCATATTGGTTTCTCCAGAACAACTTGAATGTTTTGATTTGTGCTTGTGACACATTCAGGTCTGGGGCGGTGGAGCAGTTGAAAGTGCACGTCAATAATTTAAACAAGTTGAACGATGCCTCTCCTGGGGCAAATTCACGAATCGCCATTTTTGAAAAGGGTTATGGTAGTGGAGATCACGTTGTCCAAACAGCCAAGCTGGCAATTCAACATGCCACTGCTGAGCACTTTGACATAGTGTTAATTGATACTGCAGGTAGAACCCACTCCAATACCAAACTCATGGCCCCCCTCAAGAAGTTTGGTGACGCTGCCAACCCTGACAAAATTATTATGGTTGGAGAAGCATTGGTTGGAACCGATTCGGTTGAACAGGCAATTAATTTCAACAATGCGTTTGGAAACCAGCGAAATCTTGATTTCTTTATCATTTCCAAGGTTGACACTGTGGGTGACCTTGTGGGTACCATGATTAATATGGTTATGGCCACTAAAGTTCCCATTTTGTTTGTGGGAACAGGGCAAACCTATACTGATATTAAGAGATTGAGTGTTAAGCAGGTTGTGGAAATGCTAATGAAATAGTCACAAATGCTGCAATAAGTACCATCGTTACAGACTAAACAATGCCACGAGTTCTTGTACAACAACTGTTAATTTACTAATAATATATATCTTAATATTGTCACGACAATACTACATGTTGTGACGATTGTAGAATGATGGATGTGTCGCCAGGAGAGATATTTTGTGAACAATAGACCGAGGCTAAGGTCTTGCAGTATGCATAGTGACGGCACTGAAACGACAACAGAAATAACACTGCCCGGTATGCGGTAGTGCGAACAATCGCTTTCTATTGTGTTTTGACCTATTCGATGGAGCACTCAACGACACTTTGTGCTGTCCTCTGTCTAAGCCATGAGAAATTCGCACTGGCACCAAATTTCAGTCTTCTTTCACTAGTGATTTTTCAGTATCATCAGCTTGCATCCAAATTTCTAGCATCTTTCTACAATACTAATTATAAGCTTTTACTTTTGCAAATACAATCAGAAGCAGACTGATATTTAAGTCTTTCTGGAATCATTGCGATCCATATATAGTTGATAGCTGGACAAACTGTCGTAGTAGTGCATTTCTTTCCATCTAATTGCGGGGAACCACCTCCAGCTACCCATTTCTTTTGCAATCACATCATTCACTGTTAAACACTCCCCAATTGGCCTACAATCATGAGATTGACTTCCAAAAGGAAGAAACTGAGTATTTCATCCGCTGATAGGTCTATGAAAGGTTCAGATTTTCAGTTGTTCGTCAAGATCAATGCCAATCGTGCTGCTGACTTGGTTGCAAGCACTTCATCTTTGGCCAGCCAAGATGCGCCTATGCATAAGCTGCGGTACTCCAGCAAAAAGAGCATCAATCCTGTGCTTGTTTCCCAAATAAACCTGCAGGTTAAAAGCACTTCCAAGAGATTAAACACTAATCAACCGAGTTGGGATGATGAAATTATATTTCAGTTGCATCCCCAAGATTATTCACAATTGCTTGTGATTACAGTTTGGGACAAGCACAAGCGGTACAAGAACTATTTGGGCGAAGTGAGATTGTCAGTACTGGATATTTTTCAATTGAACCACCCAGATAAGTTTGTCACTAAGACAGAATTAAAATGGTACAAGTTGGCATCAAACAGTATGTATCATAGCTTTATAACGGGCTCAGTGTTGATGTCGTTTGAATTCATTGTCAAACGAAAAAAGTTAAGGAGGAAACATACAAGGGAGATAGCCAAAGAGGCTGCAAAATCATCACAAACGAGTATAGATAACTTATACAATAAGGTGGAAGATTTGAAGGTATCAGACCAGACAGCAGTTTCTATGGCAGAAAAAGAGTCAGCTTTGTCCAATTGGGTTCAGACTTTGTTAAACCCCGATCCTGATGACGGAACTTTGAAGCCAGATGATCAAGGATTTTATAACGAATCAATAGATGTAGTGGATGTGTCTGATGTTGAATCAATTAATATCCCTTCATCTCGGACTCAAGGCAATTATTTGAGTGTATCTCCGAATAATAAGTTTTTGAACATTCCTGATGATGCAAGTTCCATATCTGATATATCTGCATTGTCATCGGATGGCGGATTTTTATCCGAAAGTGAAAATCCCAATGTTCTGTTTGGAACCAATGATCCTTGCCTGCCTAAGAGGAAGTCTAGACTCAGAAGAATGAAAATTCAAAAGAAATCAAACTATGATAAATTTGAATTGAGTAATCGAGACGTTCTAGGTGTGGTTTTTATTGAAATAGTCTCATGTGAAGACCTCCCACCATTGAGAAACCTTACAAGAACGACATTCGACATGGATCCATTTGTGGTGATTACCTTTGGCAAGAAAACTTTTAGGACAAGCTGGAAGAGACACACCTTAAATCCTATTTTCAATGAAAGAGTTGCTTTTGAAATTTTGCCTCATGAAAGTAACTTCAATATTCAGTTTTCAGTATTAGATAAGGATCACTTTTCATTCCATGATAACGTTGCAAACATATCACTCCCATTGCGAGATTTAACTGAATTTGCTACGGTGCAAGCTACATCCAGTCGCCCTGATGGGATATTATCGAACGAAAATTCACAATCTCACGTATCATTAGCAACTATGGATGAAGGGTTCAACACTGGTGATAACGAGACTCCACATAATGCGTCAGTAAAGATATTAGAAGATGATAATATGGTAAAATCGATTAAAAAGAAAAAGTTTACCAATCGGAAAAAGATTACAGTGTCATATGTGGACACTTCAAAATTCAGAGTAATGTCCTTAGCATTGGATTTGCATAATGAGAAGTATGTTGGAAAGTATACTCCAGAATTGAAAATAAGAGTCAGATTTGAAACCTATGGCGAACTTAGAAAGAAGTTCTGGAGGATTTTATTGGAACAATACAATTTGAATGACAATCAGGATTCATATGATTATTTTGAGCTTATTTCGTTGCTAGATACTTTAGGTTGTGTTGATAGTGATGATGTTGTCAATGGTTTTTATGAAAGGTTCAATAAATCATCATGGGGTGGAGATCTCTTATCTTATGATCAAATAATTGATGCATTGGAAGCACATATCCATTCTACAAAGAATAATGAAGACAGAAAGTTATTTGAGTTTGATAAGTGTCCCCTTTGCAACAATAAGCGTTTGAGTAAGAAGCAAGATATAGACATTATTACTCATGTCGCAATATGCGCCTCAAAGGATTGGAGTATTGTCAATAAATTATTGGTTTCTTCTTATGTTACTCCCCACCAAGCCACAAAGAAGTGGTTTACAAAAGCGTTGATAAAACTAACATATGGGAAATACAAATTAGGTAGCAATTCAGCAAATATTTTTGTACAAGATAGGACAACGGGAATAATTATGGAAGAAAAAATGGGAGTATATGTTAGGTTGGGAATAAGATTGCTATATAAAGGGTTAGATAAGGCAAAGTCTAAGAGAGTAAGAATACTATTGAAAAAATTAAGTATTAAGCAGGGAACGAAATTTGACAATCCTCAACTGAAAAATGTTATTGCATCTTTCATAAAGTTTCATGTATTATACTTAGATGATTGCTTAATTACTGATCCAGAGAAGTTTGAAACATTTAATGATTTTTTTTATAGGAAGTTGAAACCCGGAGCCAGGCCAATAGAAGCACCCGAGAGTACCAAAATAGTGCTGTCGCCTGCCGATTGTCGATGTGCTGCGTTTGATACTGTTGATGATGCTACAGAATTATGGATAAAAGGAAGAAATTTCACGATTGCAAAATTGTTCAATGGTAATTTCAATAACTATGAAAATACAGATTTATTCAGGGCAGATCGTTGTGCATTGGGAATTTTCCGATTAGCCCCACAAGATTATCATAGATTTCATTCTCCTGTAGACGGAATTATTAAAAATATCAAACATATTGATGGTGAATATTACACCGTGAACCCAATGGCAATAAGATCAGAATTGGATGTCTTCGGAGAGAATGTTCGAGCAATTGTACCTATTCAAACTGAACATTTTGGAGTAGTTATAATGATTGCAGTTGGTGCGATGATGGTTGGGTCAATAGTTCTTACCAAAAATGAAGGTGAAGCGGTAAAGCGAGGTGAAGAGATTGGATACTTCAAATTTGGAGGCTCTACTATCATTTTATTGTTTGAAAAGAGATTTTTTCAATTCGATAGAGATTTGGTCAATAATTCTAATTCGTGTACGGAAACTTTGGTAAGAGTTGGACAAAGTATAGGCCACGCACCAGATGTTGACGAATTTAAGAGGGATCATATTGATTTTGGTAAGCAGACGAAAGACTTTAAGATGAAATTAATTAGAGTTCTTACTGGAGGTGATCTCAATAACGCAAACGAGCTAAGCAACTGGGAAAGTACCAATTTAAAATTAACACCCGAAGATTTGCAAAACCTAGAGGAGGAGTCAGTTTATGATGAAATCTCTTTCGAGGAAGACGATGACTCTTTTGACGAAGAAGGACTGGTTAATAGTGACGATGATCAAAAATGATTTATATATTTATACAGAACTCCAGAATATGCACATTTTTCCATTACTTAATTAACTAGCAAAAAATGAAAGCAAGATAAACATGAGTCGCATTAACCAATAGGGCCGTAATATGTAAAAGGCTCATACAAGTCCTTTTCCTTGTACCCTTGGCCTTCTTCCATTTGACGAACGTGCCAACCGACGTAGTCCACTTGTTGTTTCAATACATCCAATTCATGATACTTCGAATCGACATAGTAAGGTACCAAGACTAATCTTGTCACTAAAGGTGGGATTGCAAGCCCCGCAACCAAGCCCTTGAAACAGCTGAACATAAATGACGACATGCTATCCAAGCAAGTGAATTGTAATTAATTCGATAATGAAGAACTGAAGAGAGAAAGAATTTAAGAAAGATGACAATTGCTGTGTATCATATATAATTATGCAAAATCATGTCATTTTGGAGAAACGCATGTATTTTCCAGAAGCCCGGGGTAATTGATCCGTGTAGATCCGGTTCCGTAGATGGTAGCGCAACCCCGAAATCTGGGGTTAGTAGACAAGAATAAAGTTAAACTACTTGAACCACGTCATTATTGACATGTTTAGAATGATTTACATCAATTTAGCATATCTAAATGAATCTAGATGACTTATTTTTGTTGGCCACCGTACAAACTTCTCCATTCTTCAATTTTCTTTTCGTCAATTCTGTTGAACAAATATTGGGCCTTGCCAATATTATGGCTGGGCTCTAACACCAATTCAAATTTATCAGTGATGGATAATGGTGGAGCATTCAAAATTTGATCGATCTTCTGGGTTGTCTCGGGCATGAATGGGTATATTATGGCACTAACCAAGTACACCAAGTTCAAGGCCACTGCCACCACAGCGTCGGACTTATCTGGTTGGTTGGCATACAAACTGTTATCTAATTTATTGTCCTGCAAGAATAAGTTACCACGCGAAGAGATGAACATGGCCAATTCCAAACCCTTTCTCAAACTGACCAGTTCCATATTTTCAATGTATTCCTTCAATAACTCATTAACCTCAGATTCAAATTTGTCGTAATTTTCAATATTTTTAACTTGGTAAGTTGGAATGACACCGTTATATTTGGCAATAGCAAACTTGACAATTCTGTTTACAAAGTTTCCGAGATTGGCCAATAATTCCGAGTTGTTCTTAGTGACAAATTCGTCCCATGAAAAGTGGGAATCTGAAGTTTCAGGTCTTACCGAAGCCAAATAGTACCTCCAAACTGATGGAGAGACGCCAGTTTCCTTGGCGTTGTTTCCAAATACTCCCACACCTCTGGATTTAGAGAATTTTCCTCCTTCATATTGCAAGTACTCAGTGGTGCTTAAATGATGCAATTTGGTCCATTTTTCTCCAGTACCAATCTGAGAGGCGGGGAACACAACAGTATGGAAAGGGACATTGTCCTTACCCATAAATTGGTATAAATCAATGTGCTCGGGATTTCTCCACCATTTCTTCCAGTCTTCGGGATTCTTGTCTTTGAAGTAGTTTGCAGTGATAGACACATATCCAATGGTAGCGTCGAACCACACATACAAGACCTTGTCTTCGTAACCTTTCAAAGGCACTGGGGTACCCCAGATCAAATCTCTGGTAATACATCTTGGTTCCAATCCACGCTTGAGCCAGGAGTTAGTGATAGTCTTTGAGTTCTTCGACCAATTACCCTTCTCGGACGACGCCTTGACCCATTTGGCCAAAGGTTCTTCCAACTCATTCAACTTGATGTAAATGTGGGTGGAGTTCTTGACAACAGGAGTGGCACCATCCACTTTACAACGAGGGTTGATCAAATCAAGTGGATCTAACAAGTTACCACATTTGTCACATTGGTCACCTCTAGCATCCTCGTACTGGCACTTTGGACAAGTACCCTCGACAAATCTGTCGGCCAAGAATGACTTGTGGGCCTCGCAATACAACTGTTCGGTCGTTTTCTCCTCCAAATAACCATTTTGGTGCAACTTTGTGAATATGTCGCTGGCGATTTCTGTTTGCAAGGGGGTGGTTGTTCTTCCAAAGTAGTCAAAGCCAATGTCAAACCAGTCATAGACTTCCTTGTGGATTTTGTGGTATTTGTCACACAACTGCTGGGGGGTGACTTTTTCTTCCAAGGCCTTGGTCTCGGTGGCAGTACCATACTCGTCAGTTCCACATACAAACAACACATTGTAATTTCTATTCTTGACGTAACGAGCGTAGATATCTGCCGACAACACTGACCCCACAATGTTTCCCAAATGAGGGACATTATTGACGTAAGGCAAGGCGGAGGTAATCAATATGTTACGTTCATTTTCCTTGGGTACGATGCTGGCGGCCTGTTTTTTCACCAAATGGCCCACCTGGACCTTCTGGACCCCAGTATTTTGTGGCTTTTCCCGGGCTACGGAGGTGATGGATAAAGCGTGGGCAATCCCCGCTGCCACTGGGGCCAATTGTGACATGTTCTCGACCCACAGGGCCAACTTGTGCGAGGGTAAGTCCTTGACCACGGGGTACAAGGCGGCAAACACAATGATCTGTTCTGGAGTGGTTTGTGGCGACAGCCAGTTCACGTCTGCGGGCACCTCCACATCGGCCACGGCCTCTTTTCTGTTGCTGCGGAGGGCATGGTACAATTGAGACTCTTCAAACGCAATTGCGGTGGTGGTGCCAAAATGCGCGCCCAAAAATTTGACAATGGCATTTGGTTCTACCAACAGCAAGCCCGACTTGCTGTCTCGCAATCCCACGGTGTCATCGTCACTAATCACCACCGTCAACTTTGACTGGAACACGGCAGCAGCAATGGACAACTTCAAGTTGGTCACCAATGTGAGCAAAGTATCGCCCTTGGCTCCGTATATCGTAGTGGAGGACATGGTGTACTGGAGGAGGAGATGTGTGGACAAGTTTGTGTAGTGGTATGGTGGAAAAGTTGGTGATAAAATTTGGTGATGAAAACCAGTGAAAAGTTGGCGATGATGTGACTAATCGGGATGGGGAAATTTTTGTGCCCTGTTGTGCGTGGAACCACAGAACGGGAGCACATTTGGCTATGGAACGAGTAGTGCGACAGGTTGCCAGGGTGCGAGGAGGGTCGCGGAGCACGAGCACGTGCGCACGCCCCACCAAACTTTCCCCATACAACAGTATCATCTCCCACCACAGTTGTGGCCTACCTCCTCCAGGACCGTTGTCGGGAACGGCGTACGTGTGCAAGGACAACATTGTCACGCGGGACGGGCCTACCACAGCGGCGTCGCGCATGCTTGCCGACTACCAGAGCCCGTTTGATGCCACCGTGGTGACACTCTTGCGAGGCGCGGGACTGGAGCTCGTGGCAAAGGCCAACTTGGACGAGTTTGCCATGGGGTCGGCCAATACCACTTCATTCTTTGGTCCCGTGACGAACCCTGCGTTCCCGGACAGCGAACACGTCCCAGGAGGTTCTTCCGGAGGATCTGCTGCTGCGGTTGCCGAGAACTTGGCGACATTTGCGTTGGGCACCGACACTGGGGGCTCTATTCGCTTGCCCGCAAGCTACACGGGCACATTTGGGTTCAAGCCCACCTATGGACGGATCTCGCGATGGGGGGTTGTTCCTTACGCCCAGACGTTGGATACGGTGGGGATCGTGGCTCGGTCCATGGAGATGGTGCTGCGGGTGTTTGCGGTGTTAGACGTGTACGACAGGAAAGACCCCACGTCGTTGCCGCCCCTGGTGCGCCAGCAGTTAGGGGGTCCTGTCAGGACCAAGTTGACTATTGGGGTGCCGCGCGAGTTTGTGCTTGCTGAGCTCTCACAAGAGGTCCGACAGGCGTGGGAGCAGGCTCTCGCACGGTTGCTCGACATGGGGCACACAGTGCATACGGTGTCAATGGCGTCTGCCAAGCAGCTCTTGCCCACGTACTACACGTTAGCAACGGCAGAGGCGGCGTCCAACCTTTCGAGATATGACGGGGTGCGGTACGGATACACCGACCAAAAGTCCCATTCTACACCGCACGATGCCATTGTCGCCAACAGGTCACAAGGGTTTGGCCACGAGGTGCAGCGACGGATACTTCTAGGCAACTACACGTTGTCATCGGACTCCGGTGATCACTATCTCAGGGCAACACAGGTGCGACATCGGTTGGTGCAGGAGTTGTCTGGGTTGTTCAAGTTGCCTCACTTGCTCTTGGATAACCCCACCAGTGGCCAGGGCGACAGTCTGACCAACAGCAACCAGTGTGATGTACTAGTCACCCCCACCGCCATGGGCATTGCACCTACCATGAAAGAGTACACCCGCAACGACGCGCAAAACTTTTTAAACAGTTACATTAACGACATTGTCACTGTGCCAGCATCGTTGGCGGGCATCCCCGCGGTGTCGGTTCCTTTTGGCCCTGTGGGAATCCAGGTGATGGGCCAGTTTGGCGACGACCAGTTGGTGCTTGAAACGGGGGCAGCCCTTGCCAAATCTACCATGTAAATATATGTTTGTCGTACAAACTACGTATGAACTGTTGAATATCATAACTTCGTTACTGTGTAGGAGATGTCTAGGGGAGGGTACCACCACCTGCCCACCGTCAACGGCACGGAAACTGGTGAAGTTTCCCGCAAAACCACCGCTACCTGCGGCCCAACAACGTCAAAAACTCCTCCCTGGTCTTCTGGTGGTCGCGGAAGCACCCCAACATGCAACTGGTGGTAGTGGAGGATCCCGTTTTCTGGACCCCACGGCTCACCATGCACATGTGGGTGGCCTCAATCACCACCGCCACTCCACGTGGCCGCAAGATCTCGCTCAAGGCCATGGCTATCTGCTTGGTTAACCGCTCTTGAACCTGGAACCGGCGCGAGTACATCTCTGCCAACCGGGCCAACTTGCTCAACCCAAGTACTCGCTTGTTAGGGATGTAGCCAATGTGAGCCTTGCCAAAAAACGGCACCAAGTGGTGCTCACAGAGCGAGTACACCTCGATATCACGAACAATAACCATCTCATCGTGGTCCTCCTCAAATACCGCCCGCTTGATCACGTCGCGGATGTTGTCTTCGTATCCCTTGGTGAAGAAAAGCATGGCCCGGGCATAGCGTTCGGGGGTTTCGAGCAACCCCTCACGCGTGGGGTCCTCACCCAACTCTTCCAAAATTACCTTGACAGCGTCTGCAATACGATTCTCCCGATCTTTCGCCTCCAGGGGCGTCTGTTCGAGCCGGGTACGAGCGCCTTGCGATGGCCACGATAACCCGTCGCTGTCGATCGGGGGGTTCAACGTGCATGGCGATGCTGCCCGCGTCTGTAATGGCGTTCCCACGTCAAAGTCCATCAGCGCCACCAACTTGGACCGCTTTCTCGAGGGCACCACCGGCCGTGGCGAATGGGTGCCGTTGATGTTCAAGTCGTGGTCTTGGCCAGAGCCGACGTCTTTGCTGGGGTTGCTCATTCAATGGTCGTGTGGGCCTCAGTTGGGGGCCATTAAGGGTGCCAGAAGGCGGTCACAATTGGAATTTACTGGATACCGGTGCCAGTGGACCCAAGTCTGGCCAGCTATGATAACGGTTCCGGGAATGATAAGTCTTCTCGAGTGATAAAATTTTCGAAGCGGTCACGTGACAACAAGTATATAATCCGGGGTTCTAATTTCGTCTCATTGTTTGTAGTTACCATGTTATTATGATTAAAAAACTATATAAAGAAATGGTAGAACTCGTAACTCGTATATGGCAACAAAAAAAGGAAGAAAGAGAAAAGTGAGTATAAATATCAGAAAAGTCTACCTGCTAGTAGCACGGTTGCGGACATGGTGGCAGCAGTCACTGCTCGTCAGCAAAAGGGTTCAACACCCGCACTGTCAAACAGGGCAATGCCATGCCAATTTCGGCCCGGAGCAACACTGGAACCTGTGTCAACTCCTTGATCACCTGAATGTACGAATCGCCCTCGACGCGGGTGATGGTATCTTGCAAGTATGGTGCTAAACCGCCATGGGCATCCCCTGATGCTTCGGACTGGATCAACGACGATGAGTTGGTTCTGATATTCTTGGGGAACTGACTGGGGGTAGGCGATGTTGGCATCGATCTTGTCGAATCGCGGTTGATATCGTTGTCATTCTTGAGTCTCAAGGTTGGTATCGTCAAGTTGGGGGGCAGCAACTTCAACTCAGCAAGCTTCTCCACTATGGAGTCGGTGGTAACATTATTTTTTTCCAACACCGCCTTGTTCTGGATTTTGGCTGCCTGAAGGGCGGATGTCCGGTACTTATTCTTAATCGAGTTGCGGTATGATAACGACGACTTCTCGTCCGCAGGAATATAAGTGGCAGAGTCAATTCCCTTTTCCCAATACAACTCCAAAGTTCTGGTAATTTTATCAAATTCCGCTTTGACCAAGGGCAATTGATCTCCGTGAACCCTCTTTTCTACGCCAAACTCAGGGATGAAAACGTCAAACGATGACTCATACACTTGAACCACAGTTCCCATAACTAATAATTGGCCGGCATTTTCGCTGATCTCATTGATAGTTTGAGAGAGCAAGAGATGAATGGCTTGTTCCTGGGCATTAGCGGCACAATCCTTCTTGAAATTGCAATAATCGGCAGTAGCCTTTAATGACTCCAAATCCTTGTCTTCATCAACCTTGTTCAACACATACTTCAATTGTCTATGGACAATCAAATCGGCATACCGTCTCAATGGTGCTGTAAAATGGGTGTACAAAGGCAAATTCAAGTAGTAATGACCATAATTGTCGGGGTCTTGCTTTCCTGCAACATAGTACTTACCTCTCGACATGCACTTGTACAACAATGTCTCCACGCATTGTCTCTTGACTGGGTCCTCAATTTTCAAAATAGAATTCTGCAATGTCGATGATGTCGTAGTATCAATCTTGAATCCCAAATTGGTAGCTTTTCTAACAAACGTTTCCATCTTCTGCAATGTAGGCAATGGGTGACGGCGCAACAATGCCTGATCTCCCAAACCGGCATGAACCTTGGCAGCAATAGCATTGTTAACTTTGTGAGATATTTCCGAAATCACATCAAATGCTAAACTATCTTTGAACACATTCAAATTCAACCGCACTTTTTCGTCATCCAATTGATCCAACAAAGTCAAATTGGGAGAAATCCCCAAACTACGACTTTGTAAACGTTGCCGACGAAATTCCTTGGCAATCAAACAAAATGTCTTGATGTAGTCACAAGTAGCGGAGGAAATAGTGTCCACATTTCCACCTTCCAAAATTGTGTCAAATGAATCATAATCAACCAACTGCTTAGGAACAATGGTAGATTCATGGATGTACAAATCTTCAACTTCAAAATTGTTGGTGTCAATTTCAAAAATCACAGATATAGCAAGATTCCGTTCATTTTCTTTGAATGAAATCAAATTGTTCACCTGTTTAGGATAAAGATGAGCCAACTTTTGAGGGAGGAAAACCGAAGAAGATCTTTTCTTGCTTTTACGATCCAAAGTAGATCCAGGTTTGATAAAGTAGGAAATATCAGCAGCATGGAACCCCAATTCAATTTTGGAGTTTGATAGTCTCTTCACGTGCAATGCATGATCGACAAAATTTCCCGTTTGAGTAAATGCAATGATATAGTCATTCAAATATTCCGTTCTCCCTGGATTTTCAAATTCCGATTCAAATGCTGGCAAATCGTACAAGTTTGAGCTGCTAATATCTTCATCGTCCGGGTATTCGTCACACAAAAAGTTATTGTCTCTTAAGATGGAGTCAATTTCGGTCTGAGGACTATCAATGGTACCGAGTTTGCTAACCAAGGTTCCAAAAGGATGCAATGACGTAATTGGCCATCTTTTAATCGAGGCTACAAATAATTGGTCAGCATAACTTTCGTGGTTTTCAACAAAGTCCTTGGGTGCTTGTTCGGTGGGAATGGCGATCAAGGGAACCTTTTTATCAGTTGGCTTGAACCAAACAATCTTTGGAGCTCTTGGGGTTTGAACGGATGATTCTTTACCATTCTTCTTGTCCTTTGCTGCCTGTGCTGCTTGTGCAGGTCTCAACAACCCTAAAGTTCCGGCAAACAATTGGCCAGGAATACGGTCAACCACAGCAACAACATGACCAGCATAGAGGGGCTTGATTTCATCATTGATTTCCTCCTCTTCAACCAACAATAAAGACTGGCCTTCAACTTCAACATCATCATTCTTTTTCATGGTGGGTCTTTGTTTCAACGATCCTCTCCTGGCCAAACCAGAATTCTCTCCTTCGGCGGTATTGGTATTAGAATCTTCACCACCAGTTGAGCCATCAGCAGTTGTTGGAGCAGAAGTGGCGTCATTATGAATATCATCATTCAAGGACCTTGCATTCAAGGTATTATCTTTTCTTCTCTTTTTTTCCTCCTTTTCCTTTTTCGATTCCCAAACTTCATCGACAACTAACAACTCCACGGCAACCAAGTCTCCTTCTAAAGAACGATTACGATCTTTGGAACCACAAATAAAAATGTCGGCATCTAGCAATCCATCAGTGGAGACATAGGCATCCGATCTGTTCTTCTTGTTAACCCTCAAAGTACCTGTTACCAACCGGCCTTCATTGATCAATTCTGGCAATGAAGATTGAGGAAGATAAGGAGCAAAAAGAGATTTCCGGCCATTACCACCGCCACTGTTATTAGTGTTATTATTTTGATTATTGTTGTTATTGGGCAAAAACTGTGATAATGAAGACACAGAAGATCCTCCATATGAACTGTTGCGAGGCTTATGACCGGGAACAAAGTTTGCCTGAGGAGGTTCCAAAGTGGACGACTGCCGTTGGTGGTAATTGTTGGATGAAGCGGAGCTGGATGAAGGGGGCTGTTGTTGAGCTCTCCAGTTAGAATTAATACCATCGTTATTATTACGAGAATTGGATCTATAATGAGAAGATCTTCTGTTGTGACCTCGTTCAGGAGACTGATTAATTGAAAAAGTTGGAGTAGGAGGCAACAAATTATCTGGTTGCTGAAGTTGTTGCTGGGGTGTTGGAGGAAACTTAAAAGATTGCTGTCCATAAGCCAACGATCTTGTGCGATTGTGAGCATTGGAGTCATCAGGAATATCCTGATCAATCGTTGGGGGAGGGGGAGGAAACTTGAATGAACCTATATTTTCATTGGAATCATTGGTGGCGGAGGAAGTGGTGGAAGCACCCGAGGGGGAAAGTGAGGAGCGATTGCTTTGTCTTTGATTAGCAGCGGCCTTGATGGCCTCATTCAATCCCAAAGAATGTCTTCTGGCGTGACCCTGCTGACCTCCGTTGGAGCCGGTACGTCTATGAGAATTAATTGACGAGGATCTGGAGTGACTGCCCCTGTTAGAATAGTTTGATGGTGGAGGCATCAATTCCGATTGGGATTGCCCTTGGGGAGGGTAGGTAAAAGGCAAGTTTTGCTGTTGTTGGAGTTGCTGTTGTTGCAAGATTTGCTTTTGTTGGGCCTGCACCTGCTCCAACTGACGCTGAAGATTGTATTGTTCCACCATCAATGTCGTCAACTCCGAGGGCGAGCGTCTGTGGGCAATATGCAAGTTTTTTGGTTTTCTGTTTGAACCCGACCTTGCGGGAACATCCAAAGATTCCTTTGAATTGTTGGCACTCATGATAAATGATTTCTATAAAGCACCAAGGCGGAAATATGATCCAATGGTAAATTATTAACCAATGACCAAAGAATGACAAATATCGACAAAAAGATCGATAAACAATCTGCAATCAATTGACGACTGATGAAGTCTCAACCAATTGGCAATGGGTACCCAAACAGGACACAATCAATTCAATCACTCGATTGATAACAAGTTGGGCGGATAAACTATGGCGTTTATCAGATGCCAAGATATGGTACACTTGTGTGCAATTAAGGGGGTCCACAAAAATGCTAGAAGCTGCAGAGGTCAAGGGACTGGTGACCACAAATGCGAGCAAGATAAAGTGGAAAACAGCAGGAGACAGCAACGGAGGATCAACCGGCTATTCAAACACTATGTGAGTATGGATGTTCGATGATGTATTGACGGTGGGGACGAATGAGCCAGGATGAATGACAGTGTGGCGATTTTCAGCAAAATCCAGGAGAAAAAAATTTGGCGGGATTTCACGGTGGTGACTGCAACGCAAGAACCACCGGGCAAAGGCAACGAAAAAAGCCAGTTAACGTGACTTGGGTGTATGCAGGTGGTGCGAGTGAAGATAGTCCAGCAGCGGAGGCGACGGCACCGAAAGCAGGAGGCAATTGGTGGCCGCGGGCGGCAACGATGAAGCAAAGGAAGGAGACGGGGAGTCTGGGGTGCAGTCAGGGAGTCACGGTGTTTAGGGCAACCGAGTCACGCACGACAATGACAGACGAGGCAAACGACAATTGCGGCCTCCCACAACCTCGTCCACACCAAAAGACAGGAGTGGCGGTGGTAGCAACGGTGGTGATGACGGTGCTGGAGGCACGGACACTAACTAAGCTTGCCGGGGTCCAAAGGGGAAGGGCACGGACAACGACAAGGGGATGCAAAAGGAGGGCGGGGATCACGGGACCCAGGGCAAATACAACCTACAAAAAGCAACACAACACCCAAATTGCCCGCTAGTACGACAAGAACCACCAGGATTTCACGGTGGATAGGAAAAAGAAGCGTCGACGGCAAGATAACGGGAAATGCGAGAAAAAAGTCACATTTTTTAAGGGTTATTTTTGGGGTTCCAATTATAGCAAATGTGGCACAAAGTGGCCTCAATGGATCCCGACGTCATTGGCCTGGACCCGGGGCCTGGGGCTACCATTGGCACCAGGACCGTACTAGCAGGGTCTATTCTACGGCTATAGTAAAGTAGGTATTTACGAGAGGATATAAGCAACTAAAGATGTAGGGATATAGGGATGTACCGACGGAGTGGGTGCGGGCGCCATGGAAGATGGAAGGGAGAGCAGTAAATAATGGCAGCACATGTACTGTATTTAGCCCTGGGGTGCGACATGGACGTACGGCTTTGTGCTTGCGGATGTAGGTGCCGTTGTGGTTGAGATTACGGTGGGCGATGGCGGCCGCAATGTGCGCTGGCCTTTCCCTCGCCAACGTCGTGGGGACATGAAATTGCCGTTGGCGTGGTGTGGTGCCCTGCATCTTTCGTGTATGGCAATGCGCTGGCGTCGGTTATGACGTATATTTTTTACGCCCCTGGCCCTCCCCTGACCATCTTTTTGCTTGCCGCGACCCTGGCCGTTTGTGCATGGTCATTGTTTAATTCTTGTCGTTGCCTAATGGGCGCGGATGTAGGGATGTATTTTGTGGTGATGACCCGTAGTTTCTGATGAGATTGTGCATTGTGCCAATTGTGGGGGTGTCGTATTGAGCCTCTAGGGTCTATTGTTATTTTAGTCACTAGTCTATTGTCCTTTCCCAGACGTCGGTGTCGCTCGCCAAAGTTGCGACTCCGGGTGGGGATGGGTACGGTTGTTCTAGAACCCTGCCGTTGCCAGGTGCTCACGGGGCTTTTCCTCGTCAATGTGCAACCAACATTCCTGGATGGTTTGTTCCTGTCGCTAATCAGTTGTCGGTGTGTCCCCGTGCCGGATTTGGCGCACAATTTGTCCCTAAACGACCCTAGCCGGTTCATTTGTTGCCTCGTGAATGCAGCCATCCTCCTCATTGAGGTTGTTTGTGGTGACCGATGATGCCCTTCCTGGCTAATTATGTACATCTGCTAACTATTACCTATCTGCGTGTCTGGAGATGGCCTGACTCACCTTTTTGATCATAGGTGCCAACCACTTGTCTTTACCGGAGAAGACCCACCCTATCGTGGTCATTGCAACTGTTTTTGCACACCTCCTTTCCGCTTATATCTCTATAGTCACAACCTCGGCTTCGAGTGTCTGTAAATCAAGCACAACTATCTGGCCCGTGGTACTGAAGCGGGGCAAACTGAGTAGTCTCACCCGGCATTCACCATACTCCAAGATCTTGCTGTCAAACTTGTCCTGGTTTCCCACAAAGTACACGTGCGGCACCTCGTCATTGAATATAAACGGATCGTAGTTGTCGTATGGATAACAGTAGAGCGTGTCAGGAGCGGTGG
This sequence comes from Scheffersomyces stambukii, assembly GCA_002245345.1. Taxonomy (NCBI): domain Eukaryota; kingdom Fungi; phylum Ascomycota; class Pichiomycetes; order Serinales; family Debaryomycetaceae; genus Scheffersomyces; species Scheffersomyces stambukii. The sequence goes on from NBZC01000012.1 coordinate 78,082, forward strand.
GCATGAAACATTGCCAGTAGATACTGGCTTGCATGATGTCGGTGGTGGAAATCGATTTACTTCCTGAGGAACCATTGTGTCCGTCGACTTCTCCTCCGGCAGGAATATACTTTTTGATGTCGGTAACATTCTGCCCGCTGGTGCCCAACAACGACACCCCTTCTAACTGGAGCCACTGGGGATTTGTTAGCCGCAGCAACCGCGAGGTATCCACAATGTCGATATTAGTGCGAAACAACGACTTATGCAATGGCTGCTGAGGAAGGCAGATCTCGGCAGGGTCGTTTTCGCCAGGCATGACCGCCACGGGAAGACTCACCACAAGTTCATTTACAAACTGGTCGAGCTTGGTGAGGGATTCCGTGTTGTAGCGGGAGATATTTTTCGTGCCGTAGTTGTTGGTTGTGATGTAGTTTTTGAGATCGTTGGCAGCCGCCAGCTCCCCCAACGGCTGCACGGTGTTACCAGCAATGATTAATTGCGAAATGGTGCTATTGAACTCCTTGTCTTCGTCCAGGCCAAGTTCACCCGCCAAATATTGTTTCAACAACTCCAATTTCAAGTCGCAATCAACTTTGTCGCCAATATCGAGCCCTGACACCAACGCTACCTTGGAATTTTTGTTATCGGACCCCGCTACCCCAAGGGGTTTCTGGGGAGCACAGGTGGGGTATGCCACGTCCATGATTTCAAAGATACCTGCCTGGATCTCGATCCCAAGCACACCGACAATGCACCCCGTGACCAAGAGGTTTTTCTCCAAATACTCGGGCCCATGCAAAACTGCCCGCCCCGACTCGTCCTCGAGCATGACCAAAGGGGCCTCCTTGTCCACGTACGTGCGGGGAAATTCGGGAAGCACGTCATCGGTGCCGTGTTCCACGTCCTCTAAGATGTTTAGCTTGCCCGAGGCGTCGCAAAACACGGTGCCAATCACCCAGCACAACTGGCCACTGACAATATCCAAGATGTTCTCCTGCTTGACGATGGTCTGACCGTCGATCTTGCGAGTTCCATTGCCCCACTTGCTGTTCGATGTGTCCCATACCCGCTGCTTCAAGCTCGTGTACCGGTACTGGTACATGGAGAAGTACTGCTTGTCGTACTTGCGGTCGTTGGCGGCAATGACAAACTCGTCTTTTTTGGCGTACTCGCCAACCTCCACCCGCGAGCGGTGGTGGGGGTGCTCGTCGAGCCCTTTGTTTATGTAATCAGCCACTTGCATGGTTGTTGTAAGCGATGGGTTCTGGCGATGGGTCTAGATCGTCACAAATGGGGGCTGTTTTTGTGCAGACGCGTCGTGCGCGCGGCTGGCTGCAAATTTTGTGCGCGCGCTACCAGTCGTCGGGTCCATATACTATTTATCATTTTGGTGGAGAACCAGGGTTGTTGGGTGTTCATGGAGTTCAGTGTATATAGATGTCTATTTTTAGATGATTTTGGTGAGCTGGGTTTGGTTCCTGGATACTTGGTATCTGTTCCAATGCCACCATGAACGGTGATATTCAGATTCAATATCGTTGCCACAATGTACGCCATTGGCATAATTTCATTGCTGAGAACACTGCCATTTGAAAATAGGATTGACTGAAGGAACTGGAAATAGTAGTTGGGCTTGTTTCAGATTCTATGAGAATAGTGTGTATTCTCATTTTCTGACAACCGCTTCAACTTCTTTCCAATTTGTATGGTCATCCTGATCTAAACCTGCCACCATTTCATCGCTTTATACTCTCCCTATCTTCTACACTGTATCTCCCTAACTGGCCTTATATTACACTCTACTTGCTTCTGTGGATCTACCCTCATTGGGCCATCTGCTTAGCCCTTTTTTGCTTCTTATGCTTCTTTTCCAACGATTTACCGCTAGCCCCAATGGTGATATTCACCTTGGGGGGTACGTCAAACCCAAACGATTGACCCACTTTGACAAGATCAAGCTTGTCCACTTGGTACACCGTCTTTAAACTATGAGAGGCATATGCCTGCAAGTACGCCCGGTATCCATCCTTGGCTGATTGATGCAACAAATAGTTGGTTTTGATCAACTTGGTCAACTGTGCCTGGATATTAGCAATCTTATTAGCAGGAAACTCGTACTCATTCAAGGGCACATTGGCAGCCTTCAAGTACCGGAGGAATCCCAATTCACTGGGGGTCAAAAACATCAATGATTTCCCCTTACCCTGGGTACCACGGGCAGTACGTCCCACACGGTGAATATAGTCACGAGGATCGTCAGGAGGATCGAACTGGATGATCCAGTCCACAGCAGGAATGTCCAACCCACGTGCTGCAACATCTGTACACACCAAGATCCCCTGTTTGGCATTGCAAAACTCGAAAAACGTGTTAGTGCGCTTCTGTTGCTTCTGCTTACCATGGAGATCCAACACTGGCAAGTCAATGTAATTCAAGAGTTCACTATAAAACTTGACACTGTTGCAGGACGAAAGAAAGACAATAATCTTCTTCTTGATATTCCTCTTGAGGAAGGTAAACAACAAGAGAAACCGGTTTTGCGAGTCACACACCACATACCCTTGTTCCAAGCCGTCAGCAGTGGAAACATCGGTCTCGGGAACAACATTTATGTACAAGGGGCCCGGACGCAATGAGATTCGCGCCAAGTCCTCAACCTTTGTAGTTTGGGTGGCAGAGAACAACATGGTCTGTCTATTTTCGTTGGGCAATATCTTGATGATCTGCTTCATTTCCTCCTCAAAACCTATCTCCAATATTCTGTCGGCTTCGTCTATCACCAAGGCCTTCAAGTTGCTGAAAATAAAACCAGGGGTGTTCTTCAAGTGGTCCAAAAGACGACCAGGAGTAGCCACCAACAAGTTGACCCCCTTTGCCAACTTCAACGCCTCCGATCTTCTGTCTGCGCCCCCAATGACAATGCCGCAAGTTTGCGAGTGGTGCTCCATCAACTGGCGAGCCACCCCAAAGATTTGCAACGCCAACTCTCGCGTGGGGGTGATTATGATGACGGCAGTACCGTTTCTGGGCTTGATCTTCAACGAATACAACAACTCCACTGCGGGTATCAAAAATGCCAACGTTTTTCCCGACCCCGTCTTGGCAGCGCCAAGCACATCCCGTCCCGCCAACAAAGGAGGAATAGTTTTGGCTTGCACCTTGGTCATCTTGGTGAACCCCATCTCGGTGATGGCCCTCATGGTGGGCTCGGAGAACCCGGCGTCCTCGAACTTGTCTGACCCTTCCGTCTCCGTCTCCACCTCGGTGGAGGGCTTGGGTTTGGTGAACTCTTCCAACTGTTTCTCCTTCTGCTCCTTTCTAGCTGCCTTGGCACTCTTCTTGTTGTCAGGATCCTCGATGTCCTGGCCTAACAAGTTCGCCACTTCGTCAAAGTCGGCGTCGAGCTCTTCTACCTTTTTGTCGTTGTCTTGGTCATCGTCTTCTTCTTCGTCTTCACGCAGTCTCTTTTTACGGTCAGGAGTAGTTGCGGGAGATTGGCGGTATTCCGTGGTCTCGCCTCCCTTGGCCTTTCTGCTCCGTGATTTCGCACCTGCCATCGTTCCTCACTTGTAGTTATCGATGGGATCACCAACCTGGTGGTTTCAGTTTTTTAGCCATCGCATTATCCTCATCGCAAATTCGACCGGGCACGTGGAATAGGGCACGTGACAAAAGTAAATACGCCTATACCGATTACTCATAGTAGGACCCCTGTCGGTTTCCCGTTCGGTTTCCCTGTTTGTTTCGAATTAACCATTTTTACTTCCTCCTCCAAAACGGCACAGTTTAGTCCCACCATGGCGTCGTACACGGTGTCGTCGACCAAGTCGTACATGCAGGCGATGCAGCCCATGATTGAAGCATTGCTGGTGTTTGCTGGGGATTACAGTGACAAACAGCCGCCCAATGTCGATGTCGAGTCTTCCAATGTCACGCAGATCGAGTCTCTTCTTGAAAAGTTTGCCGGGGTGTCAGTGGATGACTTGAATGGCATCACAGATGGATCGGCCGCTGCCAATACCCTGGCGTTGAACGAGATTGAGGCCGAGTGTGCTCGCATCAGCAAGGATCGAGAGCAACACGACAACGAAACTTACACATTGATCAAGAGCGTGGTGCTTGAAAACCCCGGCGAAGAACAGCTTCAGTCGTCGTTGTTTGATATTCTTGGGTTTGACGAGTTTTCGTTGATTTCCAAGATTGTCCAGAACAAGAGCCAGTTTACTGCTGGTAATGACGACACTGATTCGCCAGAATTGAGGTTCATGACCCCCGAAGACAGAGCTCAGATGTTTATTGAAAACCGTCACCGGGCCAAGAATGAAAAACTAGTACCAAAATTGGCGAGCCAACGATATCCAAATGTGTTCAAAAACCCCGACGTGGGAAACATGGTGTCGATAACGGGTAAAAAGTTTGCCTTGCCCAAGGGAACCAGTCGAATGTCATACGCCACCCACGAAGAGGTGATAATACCGTATCCGGAGAATCAAAATAACAAATGGATATCGGAAAAGCAACTTGTCAAGATTGCCGATCTCGACTTCTTGTGTCGGGGTACCTTCAACTACAAGACTTTAAACAAAATGCAGAGTTTGGTGTATCCTGTGGCCTACAACACCAACGAAAACATGTTGGTATGCGCACCAACAGGTGCCGGTAAAACTGACGTGGCTCTTTTGACCATCCTTCATACTATCAACCAGTTTGTCACCGAGACCGTGGCTGACGACGGCAGTATCACTGTCGATATCGACTATGATGAGTTTAAAATCGTGTACGTAGCTCCGTTGAAAGCCTTGGCAGCAGAAATAGTTGAGAAATATAGCAAAAAATTGCAATGGTTGGGAATAAATGTGCGAGAACTCACGGGCGATATGCAATTGACAAGGCTGGAGATTATGACTACTCAAGTTATAGTTACTACCCCCGAAAAATGGGATGTGGTTACACGTAAACTGAACGGTGATAGCGAGTTGGTTGCAAAATTAAAACTTTTGATCATCGATGAAGTTCATTTGTTGCATGAAGATCGTGGTTCCGTCATTGAAACTTTGGTTGCCAGAACTTTGAGACAAGTGGAAAGTACACAACTGATGATTAGAGTGGTGGGTCTTTCCGCAACCTTACCTAACTATATGGATGTTGCCGACTTCTTGGGGGTCAATAGAAGCGTGGGAATGTTCTACTTTGACCAATCATTTCGGCCAGTACCATTGCAACAGCAGATTCTCGGTGTTAGCGGCAAGGCTGGTACCAAGCAAGCGCGCGAGAATATAGACAAGATTTCGTATGAAAAGTTGGCTGATTACATTCACCAGGGGTTGCAAGTAATGGTGTTTGTTCATTCACGAAAAGACACAGTAAGAACGGCACGAACTTTTATTCAAATGGCACAGGATCATAATGAAATCGGATTGTTTGATGCATCCGAGTCATGTGAGTCATACGAACGATTCAAGCGTGAGGCATCCAACAAGAATAGAAGTCGAGAATTGAAGGAATTATTTCCATTTGGATTTGGGGTCCATCATGCTGGGATGCTCCGGAGTGACCGTAATTTGACAGAAAAGATGTTTGAAAGTGGGGCTCTTAAGGTATTGTGTTGTACAGCAACATTGGCTTGGGGTGTTAACTTACCAGCGGCTGTTGTTATCGTCAAAGGAACACAGGTGTATGACTCAAAAGCAGGTGGTTTCATTGATCTAGGGATCTCGGATGTTATCCAGATTTTTGGTCGTGCTGGTAGACCTCAATACGAGCTGTTTGGTACTGGTATCTTGTGTACCACAAGTGACCGCTTGGATCATTATATTTCCTTACTTACACAGCAGCATCCAATCGAATCTAAATTGGCTGATAAGTTAATTGACAATTTGAACGCCGAAATATCATTGGGAACAGTTACCAATGTCGATGAAGCCGTTCAATGGTTGGGCTATACCTACATGATTGTGAGAATGAAACAAAACCCATTTGCATATGGTATAGATTGGAAGGAATTGCAGGGGGATCCTTTATTGAATAGTAGACGAAGAGAAATGATAATAAGTTCAGCAAGACGACTTCACCATTTGCAAATGATTATTTTTGATGAAAACTCTGGAGCATTTACTCCTAAAGATTTGGGTCGGATAGCATCTGATTTTTATTTGTTGAGCAATTCAGTGGAAATATTTAATCAGATGGTCAATCCACTTGCAACAGAGGCAGATGTTCTTTCGATGATCAGTATGAGTAGTGAGTTTGATAGTATCAAATTCCGAGAAGAAGAAGCAAATGAGCTTAAAGAATTACTTGAAGAAGATTCCCCTTGCCAAATTGCAAGTGACGTTGATTCACCTCAAGGGAAAACAAATATTTTATTGCAAGCATTTATTTCTCAAGCTTCGATTAAGGACTCGGCTTTAATTTCTGATTCGAACTATGTTGCTCAAAATTCAGCAAGAATATGTCGGGCTTTGTTTTTAATTTCCATGAACAGGAGATGGGGGGCATTCATGAAGATTATGTTGTCGATATGCAAGTCAATTGATAGGCGAATATGGGCATTTGAACACCCCATGACTCAATTTGATTTACCAGAACCTATATTGAGAAATATTAGAGCCAAAAATCCTTCTATGGAGGTATTAAGAGATATGGAAGCAGGGGAATTAGGAGATTTGGTTCATAATAATCGTATGGGGTCTATTCTTTATAAGCTCATTGGTAAGTTTCCGGTTGTTGAAGTTGACTCAGAAATCTTCCCCATTACTTCCAATGTCATGAGAGTACATGTCGATTTGGAACCTGACTTCATTTGGGATGAGCGTTATCATGGAAATGCACAAATCTTCTGGTTGACAGTTGAAGAGTCTGATCGCTCAGAAATCTTACATGTCGAAAAGTTCATCTTGAATAAGAAGCAATTGAGAAGTCCTCATGAAATGGATTTTATGATTCCTTTGTCAGATCCCTTGCCACCCCAGATCGTTGTCCGTGTTGTTTCTGACCTTTGGATTGGCTCAGAAACTGTGCACGCCGTGTCTTTCCAACATTTGATTAGACCATCTAATGAAACGATGAAGACGGATTTATTGAGACTTCAGCCATTACCTATCACCGCGTTACACAACCCTGACGTGGAAAAGATTTACTCACCAAAGTTCAAATATTTCAACCCCATGCAAACTATGGTATTTCATTCTCTTTATAACTCCAATTCCAGTGTATTTGTGGGGTCCCCTACTGGGTCAGGGAAAACGGTTGTTGCTGAATTGGCTATTTGGCATGCTTTTAACGAGTTCCCATCTTCAAAGATTGTCTACATCGCACCTATGAAAGCGTTGGTTCGTGAAAGAGTTGATGATTGGAGAGCTCGGATATCTAAAAATACCAGCCACAAGTTGGTGGAATTAACTGGTGATTCTTTGCCTGGTGTTCAAGAGGTGAAGGAGGCCGATATTATTATCACCACACCGGAAAAGTTTGATGGTATATCCCGTAATTGGCAAACAAGAAAATTTGTTCAGCAGGTATCCCTTGTGATTATGGACGAAATTCATTTGTTAGCAAGTGATCGAGGACCCATTTTGGAAATGATTGTCAGTCGTATGAATTATATTTCATCGCAGACCAAGAAATCAATTCGGTTATTGGGTATGTCAACGGCTGTTTCCAATGCTTTCGACATGGCGGGCTGGCTAGGAGTACGCGAGGGATTGTATAATTTCCCTCAATCAGTGCGTCCAGTGCCCTTACAGATGTATATTGATGGTTTCCCCGATAACTTGGCATTCTGTCCCTTAATGAAAACCATGAACAAACCGGCATTCATGGCAATCAAGCAACATTCACCAGATAAACCAGTTTTGATCTTTGTTGCTTCGCGAAGACAAACAAGATTATCTGCATTAGATCTAATCCATCTTTGCGGCATGGAGTCAAACCCGAGAAGATTTTTGAAGATGACTGATTTTGAATTGCAAGATGTTTTGGAAAATGTAAAGGATGACACTTTGAGATTGTCGTTACAATTTGGAATGGGTTTGCACCATGCTGGCTTGGTGGAATCTGATCGTCAGATATCTCACAAGTTATTTGAGGCAGGTAAAATACAAATTTTAATTGCAACTTCCACCTTAGCTTGGGGAGTCAATTTGCCAGCTCATTTGGTGATAATAAAGGGAACACAATTTTTTGATGCCAAAATAGAAGGCTATAGAGACATGGATTTGACCGATATTTTGCAAATGATGGGAAGAGCTGGTCGTCCAGCCTATGACACTTCAGGGATAGCCATTGTGTATACAAAAGAGTCGAAGAAGGTATTTTACAAGCATTTTCTTAATCTCGGATTTCCAGTTGAATCATCATTGCATAAAGTTTTGGATAATCATATTGGAGCCGAGATTTCAGCAGGTACAATCACTACTCGACAAGAAGCGATGGACTTCTTGACTTGGACTTTTTTGTACCGGAGAGCTCACAATAACCCTACCTACTACGGTATCGAAGACACGTCTCAATATGGTATTTCCCTGTACTTAGCAAGGTTGATCGACCTGACAATTGACAATTTGGTGGAATCTCAATGTGTCTATTTGGCAGGCCAGAACGAGATAAAAGCAACTCCTTTCTTGGATATTTCCTCTTACTATTATCTCTCGCATATGACAATGCGAAATTTAGTGAAGAAGATTACCAAAAAGTATGAATTTAGAGATTGCCTTCGTTTGCTATGCGAAGCTGCAGAATATGATGAATTGGCTACTCGTCATGGAGAAGAATTGATCAATATGGAAATGTCACAAGCCATGCGGTATCCAGCAGAGGACTTGGATAAGGAATTCATATGGGATCCTCATGTCAAGGCATATCTATTGATTCAAGCTTTTATCAGTAGAGTGGAGCTACCAATAGCAGATTACGCTCAAGACACTGTATCAGTCTTAGATCAATCGTTGCGTATATTGCAAGCATACATTGACGCAGCCGCAGAACTTGGTTATTTCCAAGTGGTGATGAATTTCATTCAGCTTATGCAAAGTATCAAGCAACGATGCTGGTACGATGATGATCCGGTTTCTGCTTTGCCCGGATTAAGATTAATATCTAGAAAGGACACATCCAAGACCAATTTGAAGGTATTAGGGTCCATGAAAAGAGGTGCGCTATTCAAATTTGCTGAGAGATTGGGTGTTTCTGGAAGTAACATAAAGGAGGCCAACCCCGAAGCAGACGTCAGTGATGAATCCGCTAGAAAAGAATTCGTTCGGATTGCTTCTAGTTTACCCACAGGGATGTTTTCCATTGCACAGGTAGAAAAAGAGACATTGACGATTATATTGATTCATGATAACTTCCCTTTGAACAGTGAGTTCAAAATGTACTGTCCTCATTTCCCCAAGGCTCAGCGTGAATCGTGGTTTGTCATTATACATGAAAAGTCTACGGGAGAATTACATACCTTGAAACGGGCATCACCAAGACTAATGGGTAGGAAAGGAAAGGTTTCGTGCGACATACAGATTCCAGACTATCTTTTCGGCAAGGAAGTGTCGGTCATATGTGTAAACGATGCCCTAGACATCCAGTACAACCAGGACATTAGCTTACTCTAGTTAGTACCAGCACCAATTATAGGTGTATATTTGCCCATGCAGACGATAATGTACAGGTAATGTCTATAAATAGTAATGCAAAGTTCTATTCGAAGAATTCGTCCTCTTCGATTTGTCTTGTTTCTGGAGCATCGATTTCTTCAGTTTCTACCGAAGTCTGTATACCGTTCTCCACCTTGATGGATTTACCTTGTAATGCATCGTCGATTGAGAATGGCAACTTGCCGCTATCCATTAATGCCTCCACCTCTTTTCTGAATTCTCGTCTTCGTTGCTCAGTTTTTTGCAATCCTAACTTGGCCTTGGGGTTTGACATATCGACTTCATCATTTTCCTTAGGGTTAGGGTACAAGGAGATGTACTTTTCGGTTTTGGGAAACAAAATCACGTACGCAAGGTCTATCTCTCCGTGTCTTACCTGTTTTCTTGCCTTTTTGATGTCCTTCCTGACCTCAGTCTTCAGCACCTCTTCAAAGGATCTTCTCAACTGCTTGAGCTTGCGGATGGCCTTCTTACGCTCGAAAAACCGCACCATGTGGTACTTTTTTGCAATTTCCTTGGCCTTCAAGTTGTTCTGAGTGTTTCTCAACTCCACCTTGAGTGCCTTGAGGGCACGATCATATTCCACTCGCTTATCGGCTGGGAGCTTTTCATTTTTCTTAAGCAACCGCTCGATATCACGGATTTTCTTCTTTATCTTGGCGGCACCTGAGCCTAAAGTTTCCGAAACCAGTATCGAAGCCCCTTTTGGCCTTCGCTGACGCCCGTTAATCTCTTTCCCCATCTTGGTCCAGCTATCTTCTTGGGTAACTGATTCTTTTCTAGGGTTGCACCGTGATGAGATGAACCGTATTTTTTTCAGTGCGGCTCATCTGCACGTGACTAAAAGTTTGCACTATCTACATTGTTCATGGAGGAGACCAAGCACGAAGGAGGTCGAGATCCACAACTATAGGAGTATTCAAGCATGGGGATCTTGGAGAAGATCGCGCAGATCCAAGAAGAGTTATCGCGGACTCAAAAGAATAAGGCAACTGAGTACCATATTGGGTTGCTTAAGGGGAAGCTTGCGCGATATCGTCGAGAGCTCTTGGAACCGCAGCCCGGCCAAGGATCATCGGGTGGTGGACAAGGATTTGAGGTTGCCAAGGCAGGGGATGCGCGTGTGTCATTGATTGGGTTTCCTTCGGTGGGAAAGTCCTCTTTTTTGTCCAAGGTCACCAACACCAAGTCAGAAGCCGCCAATTATGAGTTTACTACCTTGACATCTGTGGGAGGGATTCTCGAGTACAACGGAGCTGAAGTGCAGATTGTGGATTTGCCGGGGATTATCAAGGCTGCAGCGCAGGGTAAGGGGCGCGGGAGACAGGTGATTGCGGTTTCGAGGACCTCAGATTTGATCATGATGGTGTTGGATGCCACTAAGGGAGGGGACCAAAGGCAGATTTTGGAAAACGAGTTGGAGTCAATGGGAATCCGGTTGAACAAGGAGCATCCCAACCTTTCAATCAAGATAAAGAAAACGGGAGGGGTCAAGATGAACTCAATCTCTCCCCCAAAGTATTTGGATGAAAAGATTGTCGCTGCCTTGCTCAAGGACTATAAGATTCACAGTGCCGATGTGTTGATCCGGGATGAAAATGTAACGGTGGACGACTTTATTGACGTCATCAACGAGCAGCACATCTCCTATATCAAATGCTTGTATGTGTACAATAAGATCGATGCAGTATCGTTGGAAGAGTGCGACCGGTTAGCACGTGAACCCAACACGGTGGTGATGTCTTGTGAATTGGACTTGGGAATCGAAGACTTGAAGGAGGAGATCTGGAGACAGTTGGACTTGTTGAGGTTGTACACCAAGCGTAGAGGAGTGCAGCCCAACTTTGGGGACCCCATGGTTGTGCGAAACAGTTCCACCGTGCTTGAGGTGTGTGACTCCATCCATCGTGACATGAAGAATCAGTTCAAGTACGCGTTGGTGTGGGGCTCCAGTGCCAAGCATTCGCCCCAGAAGTGTGGGTTGAATCACCCTGTGCATGACGAGGACGTTGTCCAAATTGTCACCAAGTAGTTATAGGAGTAATCTGGATGTATGTGCATAGAAACTAATGAACTAAGATAGTTTAAACGGGGGTTATACGGTTGTATGGTGATGTGATCAAAGATGTATAAGAGCTACTATTAGATTGAAGGTTAACTAGATGTACAATATGCACAATAGAACAAGAAGTCATATATGAGATCGTAAGGCTTGTAACATTGCAGCATCAATAAGTGGTGAACTTTTGTTCAACAGTTGCAAGAGACTTCTGCGAGAGAAAAGAATGTTGAATGTATCAATGAAAAACACAATGGCGTAGTAGAATAGGGTGTATAGGTAGTATATCTAAAGTTACAAACACGCGTAAAAGTGTCGCAGTAAAGAAGTAAATATCATCAAAGAATCTCACTGATAACAAGAAGGGTCGCGTACATCTCTGGTTCAAATCGACTGGCTAGGTTTCATCACTGAACTCGACATCATGGACAAATATCGAGACTTGCCTGGCATCGAGCGCGATGTACAGGACGTGTTTGAGAGTTCTGACGTGGACGAGGACCCTCAACAACATCAAGAAGATGCTGCACCTGGAGATACGCTGGATATAGAAGCCCAGGAGGTAGACCCTAGTCATGCACGGTCAGTGTTTGCCAAAAACGTAATTGAGGACAGCGACGGCCTCGACTTTCTGGGTCCAATCACTTCCCGATTGTTGAGCGATGGGGGATACCGGGTCAATAGGGTGGACGAGACAACAGAGGAGAAACTCGCTCGAATCACGAGAGAGTTGGAGGAAATACGACAGCAGGAACACGACCAACATTCGCCAAATATGCAAAACGCCAACCAGCTCCAGACAATATTTGATCAGCTACAGCAAGATGGCATCACTAGCGTCAAGCAGTTAGAGCCAGAACGGTTGCAAGTGGACCAATTGTTTACCGCTGCCTCCAAAGACCACCAGGGGACAGGACCGCCGATGGACGTGGCTGGAATTGCCTCGCTCGAGCTGCGAATAAGCTCCATCGAAGCTTTGGTGGGGAAAGACGCTATCTTTGACAACAACAGTGCCTCTAAGCAGCCACGGGTCATACAGAATGTCATTAAAGACTTGCAAAGAAAGATTGACCTTGTTGACAACCCTGAGTACAACTTTGACAAAATTACGCAAGAGGTTACTAGGTTAAACCAAGAGACAGAAAAGTTGGCCATGAATACAAAGTTATTGAAATTGACGGATTTGACAGGGGGTGGACACCAAGAAAGTCACGACATTGACCACAAACGAGTGGCCCAGTTGGTGGACCTTTTGCCCGACCTAACCAAAAACATGGAGCTCGTACCCCTCATCACCCAAAGACTCAAGTCGTTGTCAAGCATGCACGGAGAGCTCCAAGACTGTGTCCACTTCTCAGCAGGCATCGACAGCCTTTTGCTGGAAATTAAGAAGCAGATGAACGACTGGAACCAATCCATGGATATATTAAGCGATAACATAAATTCCTACAAGAAAACCTTTGACGACAACTCCAAATTAGTCTACTCGCGAATTGAAGAGCTTGCATCCCGGGTGGATGGGTTATCACTGAAATAGGTCTGCGCCTTTGCAAGCACAGTCGTATATAATGTCTGGGGTATTCAAGTATGGCCGCCATTGATTGCCAAATCGAAATTTGTGTGCGTTTGCACGCACTTGGCTCCTCGCTTGTGTTATCTTTTTTCGGAAGTTCAAACTCCCTCGCTTTCGGTTACCCCCCACGACTAGCCATCCCACCGTACTTCCCCATGAATCATCATCGCTTTGTCCTTGTCCCATTTTTCCATATAAATTTCTCGGTTTGCCGTGTTTCTTCTTTTGTTCATTTTGGTTCTTTGAGTTTCTTCTACTTCCTTCAATTTGTACTTTTTCCTGCCAACTTGTCCCTTCAATTGCATCATGTTGAGAGCAAGCACTCGGTGTGCCCTTCGTGCTGCCACCAGACTGTCCATAAGAATTGCTACTTTGCCAAGACTTCCTTTATCCAAATGTGGCGTAAACCAAGTGAGGCTTGCATCGCAATTGGCACTTGCAAAGACCCCTCCCAATTTGCTAAACGAACCAGTGAGAAACTTTGGTTTTGATGATACCAAAGATTGGGACTTATTACGTGCATCTATCACCAAGTTCACTGACAGCGGTGCTCTCAAAGTGCCCTTGGTAGTGGGCGGTAAGAAGATTTATCGGGACGAAATTAAGCCCCAGATCAACCCCGCCAAGCACTCGCAGAATTTGGCAGATGTTTCCCAGGCAACCCCACAGGACATCAAAGCAGCCATTGAAAGTGCAAAAGCAGCCAAGGCAGCTTGGGCTTCAACTCCCTGGGTTGATAGAGCGGCTATTTTCTTGAAGGCGGCTGATTTGATCTCCACCAAGTACAGATACGACATGTTGGCTGCTACCATGTTGGGCCAAGGTAAGAATGTGTACCAAGCGGAAATTGACTGTGTGGCAGAGTTGATTGATTTCTTCAAGTTTAACGTCAAATACGCGGAGGAATTGTACTCGCTGCAGCCAGTTCAAACGGCTCCCGGGGTTTGGAATCGGGCCGAGTATCGTCCATTGGAGGGGTTTGTGTATGCGGTCACGCCTTTCAACTTTACTGCAATTGCCGGTAATTTAGTGGGTGCACCTGCATTGATGGGTAACACCGTGGTGTGGAAACCATCGGCTACTGCTGCATTGTCCAACTACTTGTTGTTGACTATTTTGGAAGAAGCCGGATTGCCAGCCGGAGTTATCAACTTCATTCCTGGAGAACCAGTAGAGGTGACTGACTTGGTGGTAAATGATCGTGATTTTGCGGCCTTGCATTTTACCGGTTCCACCGATGTGTTCAAGGGATTGTATTCCAAAATTAGTAACAATGTTGCTAATGACAAATACCGTGATTTCCCCAGAATCGTTGGTGAGACGGGAGGAAAGAACTTCCATGTAATCCACCCTTCTGCTTCCTTGCATCACTCGGTGTTGTCCACCGTCAGAGGAGCATTTGAGTACCAAGGGCAAAAATGTTCTGCCACTTCCCGTGTTTATGTTCCAGAATCGTTGTGGCCCGAGTTTAAGGAGCAATTGGCCTCCACTCTCGAACAAGTGACCATTGGTAACACTTCATCGTCAGAAACATTAAACTCGTTCATGGGACCTGTGATTCACGAACAATCATTTGACAAGTTGAAGAAGGTATTGGACGATGCCAAGAATGATCCTGAATTAACCATTGTTTCTGGGGGGTCATATGACAATAGCAACGGTTTCTACGTGCAACCCACAGTGATCCAGACCACAAATCCTAACCACGAATACTTGACGAAAGAGTTCTTTGGACCTATTTTGACAGCCTACGTGTATCCCGATGGTGAGTATGAAAAGATTCTCGAAAGTGTTGACAGTATCACCAAGTACGGATTGACAGGCTCAATCTTTGCTCGTGATCGCCAAGCTATTCGCATTGCTGAAGAAAAGTTGCGGTATTCAGCAGGAAACTTTTATATCAATGACAAGTCCACGGGTGCTGTAGTGGGTCAGCAGTGGTTTGGTGGTGCCAGGGCCTCGGGTACCAACGACAAGGCCGGAAGTGGCAACATCTTGTCGAGATTTGTTTCCATCAGAAGTATCAAGGAAAACTTTTACGAATTGACAGATTTCAAGTACCCTTCAAACTACCATTAGGTAGTTTTGGAATGAACAATTTATAATTGTATATATTTACGAATAAAAACCGGAATGACAACTAATTGCAGACTGTTAAATTATAATCTTGTTGACTGCTAGAACTGAAGCATTGAAAGACTTTTTGACGAGACTGAAGGCCCATAAAGCAAATTATGAATATAATTTGCAGTTATTTGGCCATCATGAAGATTCTCTATCGCCGCAGGTAGTACGTTTGTGGGGGAGGTGCACCATAAGACTGAGGAGGGCCGTAAGGTGGTTGAGGCAGACCATATTGGGGATTGTGGGTATTCAATACCCTTCCCAACCCCGAACACACGGGACAAAGATCCATGTCCAACAAGAAACGGGTGACCCCGCTTCCACGACACCTGCCACACAACACTCCACCCAATCGGGGGTCGCCTGGAGGCACTCGTAAAGGAGGACCTCCGCCATATGCTGCTGGAGCAGGAGCAAAGGTGGTGGTGCCAAAATACAGGGGGCTGTAGGTGGTGACAGCCGAGTAGGAGTTTCGAGGACTGAACATGTCCCAACAGTCCTTGCATGACAAGCCATTCTTGGTCTTGTAGCCCGTGTTGTGGCACTTGTCGCAATAGTAGCGTTTGGGATACTTGAACGGCAACTGCGGGTTGGGGTTGTAGCCATGCTTGTTCAAGTAGAGCTGGTCCCAGCACGTCCTGCATGCTCCTCCCAGCTTGATCTTGTACCCCGTATTCTTACACTTTTGGCACAAGTACCCCTTGGGGAACCCAAAGGGGAGGCTGGTGTTGCCAGAGTACAACTGTTGGTTGGTGTCGTGACCAGAACCGGAGCCATGGGGTCGTGCTTGCAGATTGGAGGGACCTGGTGGGTGTGGGGCAGCAGGTCGTGGGGGCATAGCGGGAGGCCTGTATGAGGAAGATGGTGGGGGCTGAGGCTGTGGGGTACGAGCCAGATGTGGGGGAGGGTGCGACCCTGTTGACCCCGTGTTGACCGCCTCCGCATAGCTTGGGGGCAAGTCAGTGGGGGTAAGGTCGTCGATGGGGGCAGCTTTGGGCATGTTCGACGGCAGCCTACAGAAATACGGTGCGCAGCAGAGCAATCCACCTGGTGTAGAGAAAAAGGTGGGTGTGGAAAATGCACCAAATTTACTCACAGAAGCCCTGCACGCTAGCGACGGAGAGATCATCAAAATTGGCCAACCGGCGCTGGTGCCAATTTTAGTTGTGGAGTGTGACATTTGTCCCTAAGGGGAACGGGGAAAAAAAGGCTCTCCGCGCCGCAATGCAACGTTACGGGAGGAAGTTTGGCTCTTGGGGACATTTCTGGCGGTAACGGCCGAATTTGGTGGGGGGCGATTGCCGGCAGATATGGGCCATTTTTTCGGGGCAGTTTTCAGGGACGGGTGTCAGCAGGTTCGGGAGACAGGATCTAGGGGACAAGATCTAGGGGGAAAGATCTTGGAGACACATTAGAGATGTTCGAGAAGTCACCTGAAAATGATGTTGTCAAACAAATAAGTGCCATCCAGGCGCTGCACCCGGGTTCTCCAGTCACGTCCGATATCCGGGAACCACGCCTCAGTGCACGCACCTGCTCACGGCAACCCCAGGCCCAGTGCTGTGCGATTTTCGCGGTGAAAAATGACAAGGATCTTTCGTTACACGTAAAGAAAAAAACATTGCCATTTTCATACACAATTTGTGGACAAACAATTACCACTTATCCCACCAACACACACCGCCTCCATTCACCATGATTTGGTTATCTGAAAGACAAAGTACGTGTCGATAATGACGATCTGCCTGGAAATATCTACTAACATATCCAAACAGAGTTTGGCGTGGGCTTCACAGCTGGAGGACTCTTTTTCTTCATGTTTGGCATAGTGACGTTCTTTGACTCGGGGTTCTTGGCCCTCGGTAACATCTTGTTTCTCATTGGGTTGATCCTCATCATCGGCCCCCAGCGGTCGGTGTCCTTCTTCACCCGTCCCACCAAGATCAGGGGTTCTGTCTGTTTTGCCTTGGGCATTCTCCTCATACTATTGAAGCGGTCGTTTATTGGATTCGTTGTCGAAAGCTTTGGCATCTTGGGACTCTTTGGCGACTTTTTTGGCACCATTGTCCAGTTTTTGAGATCTATCCCTTACATTGGCGATGCGTTGAGCCACCCCCTCCTCGCCCCCACCATTGATAGACTAGCAGGTGTCAATACTTTGCCTGTTTGATAGAACCAACCCCTTCCACCCAGATATTACAATGCCTGTGATACTGATATAATTTATTGTGTATATCTCCTCCTTGTACATTAGTGTTAATACATATACCCTCATGCATGACATGTCTACATCCTTATGCAAATCTATATTCTAGCGTCGTGTAACTGGATTTGCAGGTGTAGCTCCAACATGGCCAAAGTCTCCATCGCCTTATTGCAGTAGTCAAACAGGTGGTTCAAATCAAATGCTGAGAGAATGACATCCCCAAGTGGATCACGTCGCGGTCTGTATATTCGCACCGTTATTAGTTTCTTGGTTTGCACAATATCGTGAACTAAAGGGGTTGATGTCCCGATAAAACTGGTCCGAAAGTGAGGGATCCAAAGCATAGATTTCGGTGTTGGTGTCTCATTTTCACTCACTACCGTCATCAAGTTGGAGTTTACCAATATGTCTTGATTCCTTATGGTTCCATAGTTCTCGTCAGACTGGGCAAAATCGAGATGCACCACGGGCGAATAGCTCGATTCATTGGCACATATGAGGTCTATCATTTGCCTTTTTGAACCAAGGCTTGAGTCATATGTCGTGAATACCACCTTTTGACTTCCTAGTAGAATAAATCTTAGTTTGTTCATCACCAATATTGGATGATACATCAATCCTACCAAGTTTGTGGGAGACACTGACACTAGGACTTGATTCCTCTGACTGTGTAAAGTCTTGTCCATGTTCAAATTGGGACAATTCTGGTTAAACAAGGATACCTTGTTCAAAGGGATCACCCCAAAATCAGTATCTGCAAAGATGAACCGAATGAGTTCCCAGGACAAAGAATGCTGTTGGGAATTGATACTCAATGTACTTATTCCACACCATGGTTTGAAATCTTGTAAGGTATTCCAATCATTTTCTACGATGATAATCTTTAAACTTCGGCTATTATATTTCAACAAAATCGATAATGCAACAAAGTAAGACACAAATTTGCATCTATGGTCGATAATAAAAATGGACATCACCTAAGAAAAGGACAGATGTTGTTTGGTTATGCTATTCTAATTTTGTTTTTGTCTAATTCACAGTGACCCCTTCAGTTTATGCTTGTACATTTCTTGCAATAAGGAAATGATGGTGTGCCAACATACGAATATTAGTTTCGGGTTCAGTAATTCGAATAGTTTTGATCTTTTAAAATATTTGCTTGAAATAGACATAAATTAATGCAAATTTGGAGAAATATGCACATGAAAATATCAGCACTATAAGCATGCTTCTTCGATATAAGCAGATAAAGCAATATGAACTGAAGGTATCATCAATTGATAATAAAAGACAGTTCAAACCTAGCGTGAAATATATCGTGAAGTGCAGCATCCTCGTAAAAGTCCGAGATAGTTTAGTGGCTAGAATTACCGTTTGTCGCATGGTAGACCGGGGTTCAATTCCCCGTCTCGGAGCATTTCTTAACTGCGCAAGTGGTTTAGTGGTAAAATCCAACGTTGCCATCGTTGGGCCCCCGGTTCGATTCCGGGCTTGCGCATTTTTTTGCAAGTTGCAAAAGTATTTTTTGCAAAAACACGTACGCAGACAGAGAACATGACTAGGCAAATGCTCTGAACCCGTACAACTATAACCGTAACCTCATGTACTTTGCGCAATTGCAACTGATTCTAAGCTTATTTCCGTTTTTGGAAAAGGAAGTTTCTCAGATTTGGATACGTTGGTTTGATGAAAAGGAACCTATTGCCTATGTCCACCAATGATGCGTTTTTGGTTATGAGATAACCAATTCTTGAATTGTATGCACGCATTCGATGACTTCATTTGGTGCATGTAGTCTACATTTTGCAGCTAAATCTGCAGCCGGTGTTGTTTCATGTTTCTTCGAAAGTGGCTAACCACACCAGGTTTTGGCAAGTATCGAAACCAAGAATCAAAGGAATATTCCCAACGTCATCGCCATGGTTAACCCCTTACAAATGTCCAAGGGCTCTAGAGGTATTCGGTGGTCCCAACAAAATCAGGCGGGGGCCAATTAATCCTGCAAAACCACCAAAAAGAGTACTTTCACATAAAATGGTTCACACAATCACGATAGCAACCACGACCGAGTAATTACTTTACCGGATGAGCATTCAGAACTTTGCACCATAGATTTCGACCAGTTGCTTCGAGCACTTATATGACTTCCTAATGCAATAACTAATGCAATTTGGTTGTATTTTAATGATTGTATTTTCGTGGTTACTGTTGTAATTCCTTCGTGGTTCATAGTGTATCAAATCGGTATTGGAAAATTGTGCTTGCGACTTGTCGCGATAAAAAACGATTTTGGAATTCAAAAAATATCACCAAAGTGATGAGCCAGCCAATGTCAAAACCGAACAGGCGGCAAGAAATCAAGGAGAAAGAAGAATTGCAGGCGAGGTTCCAATGGTCTATTGCCCAGAATAGTAAAAAAGCACTCAGCTGGCTTGAACCATTGCAGAATGACAAGCAGACCAACTATGAGGGAACTGGCGATGATTCTTTCATGGAGTTACCCATCATCCCTCAAGGCGGTAGTCTAGCGTCGTTGGATGAGAAAAGCGCCCGGAAAATAGGCGATTTCATCAACTCCAACGACGTCAAGAAGTCTAAAGGTAATTTGGGCAGTGTAGCTAAACCAGGCAAGAAATCTTCTCAGCCCATGCTTGCGTTAATGAATAAGGTGCGCGACAGTAGTCGGCAAAAGATCAAGCAAAATTTTACCCATCGCCAACAAAAACGCCCACAACCGCAAGTTGGTGTGAGGCACAATAATGACAAGAGCAGAAATCTGTCAGACTCGGAAGATGAAGATGCCGACGCGTTGACACAGAGATCGAAGAAGAAAAGTTCTGGCCCATTGATGACAAGTCAGCAGAAATATAAAAAAGGTACCAGACCTTTTTAATCATTCTATTGCATGGACAGGAAGTTAACTTCCGCGAGATGTAGCCACGTACCTCGGTGATCATCACAGGTGGCCGCCCCAAAAAGTGGGCGGGTGATTGAGAGTAGCGGTTGCAAGGTCCCACCGCGATGTACTATGCGCACATTGCTCCAGCAAAGGAATATTTTCTTGCCAATTGCAGGCTAAACGATATTCCACCAGGTGTCAAGATTGAATTTGCTTGGTTTTAGATTTGGGGCAGGAACAACCACTGAGGGCAAGTCAATGCCCACTTGCACCTCACGTGGGAGAGTGCCATTGCAGATTGCCTACGTTGGAAGGAAGGTAAAACCAATAGTTTTGTAGCCACGGCCGATGAAGGTTGGGGGCGAATGCAGGACGGAAATTAGTTGCCGGGTAATTGTGATCTCATGGAATGATTGCCAGGCACCCGGCTGCCTTCATGGGCTGAGAATGGCCCGCGAAGGTCGCATGCCTTAGGAGCTCAAGTCGGCCGCGGGGTCGGGGTCGCAAATCTTGACGGTGCGCATTAAGTAAGCACAGTTTCGAGGCGATGCTGCACTTTTTGGCAACTGAGTCGACAAATTGGACAATGCAATAGTAAACGCAGTAACATACATAACGACTTTTACTTCTTTTGCAGTTGCACGGTTTGTAGTTTGCCTTTTGTGTGCCGTTGCCCATCTAAGTGCCGCTGGTGACTAGGAAAATTCTGGTGGTGCATATGTCGCTACGAAAAAGTACATAACCGAACTACAACTACATTGTGAAACTCACAGATAAGAGGGTGCCATTTGCCGTACAGGTACGTCAGTTCATGTTCCGATTTTCCTTTCTTTGTTATCTTGTTCACCGCCGGAAAAATTTGTAACCATGGCTGCGTTTCATTGACAAAAATGGAAACAATCAATCCAGACCTAGCGGGCGATATTTTGGCGACTATGTATAGAAGGGTTGGCCACAAAGCCATTTTTAAATAGTAGCATTTTGTTGCTGGCATGACTAATATGACTTCAAGAACTATGCAGGGGATGGATTGTCATTTTCTCGACTATTGTGGTTACAGTCACGTTGCCCAGAAGTGGGAGGCACAGGGAATTAAATTTAGCAGGATGTGCATATAAGCAACCGATTTGCATCTGCTGGTGGGGATATCTGATTGTCGCCATATCTGATTGTCTCAGCATTGCGGGATAATTAAGGCACTTGCATGACATTTGTGCAACTACAACATGAGTGTATATGCGTGTAGTCATTAGTTATCCTATTTGTACATGGGTCATACACATATCCGAGCTATACATTAACAATACACTAGGATGTTTCTCTTCTGGGGTCATCACCACAGGAACGGTCCTCTTCGTTATTTTCGTTAATCACCGATTTGTACAAGGGCTCCTTGGGATTGCACAACCTGGATGCAGAGTCATCCAACAACGAATCCACAGAAACCTTCTTGCTTGTAGTTGCCTGGTCGCCAAATGTACTTCTCCACAAGGGCGAGCTCGTCAGCGACCGACGTGGTATTTGTTGCATAGTAGATCCAGTAGATCCAATGGTGCTCATTGGAATCGATGTACTTGATCTTGGAATGGGGGAATTAATGCCTTTGTATTTGTTGGTCAATGGTGGAGTATCGCTTCGCAGCTTTCCGGGAAGCTCTTCCAACTTATTGGCAACCGGCTGAACTAAACCACCGACAATAGATGTTCCCGGTGGGGTCAACGGATCTTGAGGACTGATAGAGATTGAGGTCTTGTGGCTCAAGGACCCAAATGATGACGTCCGTTGAAATGATGCCATCGATGAGATTGAAGACTTGTTGGAAAAGATGGAATTATGCGACGACAGCGACCCGATGGAACCATTAGATCCATTGGACAACTTTGGCAACGATGCCCCCACTCCCTTGGATGCTCCCGGTCCAAAATGATACTCAATCAAGGATGGGCGCAACCGCTCTTGCAACGAAGTGGGCAAAGCTGATACTCTCTTGTCAGCCAGAGTCACCGATGGCGAACCAGGAAAAGAAGCTGAGGTTTGCTGTTGCGATGGTGATACTTGAAAGTCTGCTGGTATGCTTCTAGGCAACTGTGAGAGCTGTTTCGGTATTGGTGCCGGAATTGGAGATCCCCCTCTGGGTGGTTCCGGCGACACTGGTGCATTCAATGATGCAGTACGGTGTATACTGGATGGTGGAGGCAAATTGAATGATTGTCTTGAATCAACTGAATCTCTAGACGAAGAAAAGGAATCGCGCGAAAACGTCGATGAAACCGAATTGTTTTTGGAAATATTAATGGCAGATCGATTATCAATATTTGATGAGGATTGTGTCTGGGGTTGTGAAGTGGGGATCTGCGATGATGTACTTGGAACAGGGGCCAATGGGTCAAACAACAATGAAGGGTTCCTAGGTCTGGATTGTCCTCCGTTTTCCTCCCATATTTTTCTAAACTGAAAGCTTGGTGTATAATGTTGGGGATTAGATGGGGTAACTGCGGATTGCGACTCGGTACTTCTTGCCTCTTCATGTCCGCCTCCTGGACTTCTATTTGCTAGCGAGGTTGCATGTGGTTGAGAAGGTGAGTGTGAAATATGTTGAGCTTGGGGTTGATGATGCACATGATGTAACTTGTTGTGAGGGACTGGCAGATTATATAATTGTTGTGGCGCAGCAATTGGTTGGTTTCGACTTTGTAACTGTTGGATATGCTGTTGGTGTGGATGCTGCTCAGGTGAAGGAACAAACTGATAAATTTGGTGAGGATAGGGATAAGGTTGGGCTGCAACTGGGGCTCCATTGACAGCCGTTGTTGCAATTGCTTTTGAAAACTGGTGGGGAGGGAATTGTTGATGGGGTTGATAATATTGAACATATGATTGAGCAGCATAAAATTGGCCGTCGTAACCAGCGGGTGCAGAAGTAACAGCCATTGCATATTCTGGGTGGCCTGCAAATGCAAATGGAGGTCCATGGTGGCCATGATACTGCTGGTTTTCAGAATAGCTGTTTCTTGAACTATTGGAACTTGATCTTCTCTTGATATAAATCAAAGAATTTTCATCTCCTTTTTTAAACTTCCCGCTCAGATGTTTAAATTCCCAAATTGGAGGTTCATCCTTATCGCCTGATATGTTTCCATTAGCACTAGGATCGCTCACTTTGTGGAACCCATACATATGCAACTGTCGGACAAAGCTCGCCACGTTACCATGTTTGAAATATCGGGTCAAGCATTCGGCAAATTCCTTTCCTGGATGTAATGCAAATGTATTTCCTTCCACATTGTTGGTAGTCCACCAAATTAAATGGGATAATTTGGGATCGTTAAGCATGGTGTATAATTTATGAACAAACGCATTTTTCTTTATGCGCGATTCCTGTACCTTCTTTGTCATTTTATTATAAGGATGCAAACGACTTGTTTCGACAGAGATAGGACTACCAGGAAAACGCTGGAAACATAAAGGTGGAGCAACAACAGGAGTATTTGGAAACAATTTGTTGGATTTAATGGTAAAATTGATCAAGTTATTAAAGGTTGTAAAAAAAAGTTTAGGAAAATTTTTTTGTCACTTTCTGAATTTCTCTAACAATTAAATAATGTCTGACCTGTATTGGGAGGCAGTTAGAAAATTATTTTTTTATGTCGTTATACTGCAGAAAGCAAAGGAAAAAATATCCAGGAAAAATAACAGATTATCCAGTTTTGTGTAGTATGAATGTGTTTGATCAATAAAAACGATAAACAACGATTCGAAATATTAGGAGCTTGTATATCCAATAGAATTGGGGCTCTTTGCGACAAGAAGCTTAAAACAGTGATAATTGTAAGTTGAATCTTTCATGCAATGCAAATGGAGACCACAATTGACGAGCCAGTGATAGTTCCTTGTAATTTGGAACACACAATCACGGTTATTGTTATGCTAGTGATTGCTGGCAAAGAAAATAGTTCTGCCTCGGTGTTGAATGAATCGAACTTCCTCTCTTTTATGCCCAGTAAATTGAGCAATAAATCACACGAGTGCTGCAAAACCAAGTGTTGGCAAATACTAGGATATTGATTGCCAGATAAAGATCCCTAATTGCTTTAATGTATGAAAGAGCAGATCAAAATTGTTACCCTGTTTTAATTTGATGAAGTGAATAATCAATCAATTCAACAAGGATAAAGTAAGGTTTCAACGGAAAGTGAGTGCCAATTGGAGAACTAAATCTTGTAATGAATGCTAATATTGACACGGCTGATCAAGGAATTAAAAAACCACAGTTCGTACAGAGGTCTTGACAGTATCGAAGAAATAGTTTTCGATCGAAATAATTCAGCCTATAAAAAGTGGATAGAAGCATATCATTTATATACTTGAAAGTGTTTAGAAAGAAAGAATAAGCCATAAAAAAATAGACCAAATATAATATAGGTAATAAAATATTTTTTATGTGTGATTTTAGAAAATAATAATAATTTTGGCACATTGTTAATGCAGAATGAGCAAACTTAAAAATATCATTAGGAAAATAAAATTATTCCTAAAAAATAAAATGCGATAAAAATTATTATCTATCAGAGCAGAAAATAATTTATTATTTTTAGGTTGTTGTTTCTAGGTATTCTGTATGTTTGTAAGCAATTGTGTAAACAAAAATCAAGCAAGAACTTTTCACAATATATTTTTTTGAGTGTGAGGGAATAGTAAGTTTGAGAAAAAGAAGGTATGGGGCTATCTTTCTTTGGCCATAGTGAAGAAACTTGCAACCCGGGGCAATAATAGTATCAGCGATGAGACCCAACATTTTTTTCAATCTGCAATGCTACTACTCTGCAACACCATTCTACAAAGAACCAAGAGAATCTAAAAATCGAAGTAAACTAGGGAAATATGACCATTGATCTTGTTTTGATAAAGAAAACCACAACTACAACCCAAGCTAACGTTATTGTTGTAGCGAGAGTTGGAATATCTACACAATAAGAGAATAATACTCCTCTAGATTGCAACTACATGCTAAAAATATTTTGAAAATTTTACTTTGTTGCCAGTTTACTTTGGCTGATAGACCCAATGTGATTGCGCCAAAGGATTGATGAACAAGCAGGTGTCGTAGGACTACTTCATACCTAAGTTAACTTATTTGTTGCGTAGAATAGGTACATTTCATGGGCATTTGCAAAAATTTTTTTCGTGGTGAAAGTTTAGCGAGCACATTTTCCAATTAAACCACACTTGCTTCGTTGCTGGCCCTACTGGAAGCCCGGTGGTGTGTAACATTGATTAAACTTTGAGTTTAACTGACGATTTTGTCATGATGTTATTTTCCCATGCAGAAACATATTTTGGGTTCCCAAGATAAGTGCAAGTATGATTTGCCTCCTTCTTTCCCTAAGGTCACTGCAATCTAGTAGGTTATTATTTTCTCGCTAATTTTGAAGATGCATTGTTCTGCTTTCGTTAAGGCGTTTACTTGTACCCATTCGCTTGGTTTGGGTTGCAGTGGATGGCAAAAAAAATGAAACCCACGAGAATGATACCAAAATACAAAGCAGCCAAGGATGACAAATACAACCTCCAAGAAACGATGAAGCTGGTGCTGGCATCACCAGCAAAGTACACTCAAGTACCGACACAAGTGTAACATAATTAAATGGGTAAGAGAATGCGAGGTTCCTAGCCGATATGCGAGTATTTGCGATACCAGGAAGCTTGATTTTGTTCTTTCCCCCACCCAGAGCACAAGGTTGTAACAAAAAAAAAACTGAAACAAGACACTGATAAATCTAACGTCACAGAAGAATTGTAAACCTGGACCCAAGTTGTTATTGGCAAAATTATGAATATGGTACATAATCAAGCAGTTGCATTTGCAGGTGTAGTGATTTTTGGGTGGATCTCCAATTATTAATTTATATGCGCACCAATCTGCGTGAGATGCATTGCGCCACTGGCCAGTGCATGGAAAAAAAGTAGCAGTTAAAATCGGAAAGGAACAATGTACCTGTTGGTTCTCTCAATTGTAAATCAGACATATCTTTCTATTTTAATTACGTAATGGATTTTGGTGGACGAGAGCGACAATCTTTAGGAACCAGAGGTTATTCTCGAGGAGAATTATCTGATGTTTCCATTGAGATTGCGACGGAAAACTTGTGCGGTAGGGGTTTTATTATTTGGTTACCGGAAACAATTTCCCAGAAATAACAAATACGATAACAATACGACAAATTCAACTTTAAGAGAGGCTAAAGAACACCGTTTGAACTTCCCCTCCCGTACAGGTGGGTACATAAATGTAAGACGACATGTAAAAGAATATGTGAAACCCATGTAAAACATTGTCTTACAAGATGGGCAACGTAGGATGAAGACAGATGCAACTGGGGAGCCGTAAATTTTGCCAGTGCGACCGCTCCTCGAGAGTATTTTGTGAAAATGGAAGTGGGAGGTGGAGGAAGAAGGATTGATCAATAGGCCATTTGGATCTTGATTGTGAACTATTTGGGGGATAGAGAAATAGGTGAAGGCAATAAACTAAACATTTACTACTAACACTAAGATTGTGCATGATGCATAAAAAATACCAGGGTTTATCCAGTTGCAAGGTTCTCCTAGTTTTTCCAGTCGGTAATTTTTTGTTTACTAGAGAATTTGTTGTATAATGGAGTGAGTAAATCTGCAGTATTTTGTCATTTTTTCTTATTTTAGTAATGTTTGAACCTTGACCAATTTGTCAAGCTGACACGACATACCACCGGCACCGCTCTTGCATTCTTAGACCATCAAAGAAAGCTTGTATTTTGAACCTTGCTTAACAATAACCTTATAGTTGATAAAGAGCCACTAAATTAATAACCCTGGTAAATTGACAATGTGATCATCAATTCCTCGTTTTTCTATTTTATTTTTTCTCTCCTCCCATTTTCTGGCGAAAAATGTCAGTGCTTGCAAAAATAATCAGGAGAAATATTCACATCCCCGAGATGCTTCCAGCCACCTTGCTATTGGAACATGTAACAGCGTAGCTCGTGTTATGATTTGGAATTATGGTGGATTTGCCATGGTGACTGTGATTCCTCAGGAGTGGTCGGTACTGCCTTCTGTAGCAATTATCATCCATGCCTCGTGTTGGAGCGGCAGGGGATGTTACTGAGGCCAAGCTTCCTAGAAGCTGCAACCGTTGAGCTTAACTCCATGGTGGTGTTTGCTCCACGTCAATCTTTCTGTGCCAAGTATCGCGGAGGATACCCCAAAGCGGGTAATCGATTTCGCTATGCGGGTAAGCGGCTTTGCTATCGATCCAATTAATGATGAGGACGGCAGCCTCATTGCGAGGATTTACAATTGCGAGGATACAGAAAGATAAAACAAGAATGCCAACATTTTCCAATTATCTTGTAGTCTCCAATGGGAGCACATCAGCCCCTCCTCCACCACGGACTTTGGTGCTGTTGTGTGACATCGGCTATATAGTTCCACTAGCCCCAGTATCCTATTGTAATGATCTTACGCACAGGCACTTGCACGTACGTGGTTAGACCACTCATTGCATTGGCAATTCCAATGCACTGATAATGCACCTTGGAACATGCAAATGAATTACCCCGGAGGAGGGGATACAATCTACAATTGTTTGACTACACATGTCACATGGCAGGGATGGGGGCCGTGGTCAATTGCAATGGAACGACGATGCGGAGAAACAAGGTGGCCGCAAACGAGGCCCATTATCCGCCACCATACATATCCACAAACCCGGCAAAGGCTATTCCCCCCATTTATTACCACTGTTTTCCTAGTGGAGGCAACGACAATCAATACCGCGATGCCCGTTTAAGGTTACTTATTCCTGCTATTTGTGTCTGCAAACATATTCCTTGGAGAAAGTATCCGACAAAAAATATAAATTGCTGCAGAGTGGTCTGATTTCGCACTCGTTTGAATGTACTATTTTCAACCGCATGCAATATCGAGAAGAACAATTTTGTTCTGTACATGCTTCTAGAAAAAGGCCCCGTCCTAATTGGGAAACAAGTGCCTTGGCGGTGCATGGATGCACGGTTGCACTAAATGCAATAGCGTATATTGGAAATAACCTAAACTAATTGGATTCTCTTCTCAACAACAACCGTCCACTCAACATGTCTTCGATTTCTGTCATGTCTTGCCAGTGGATGGTCTTTCCCTTTCTCAACTTGACGTTGGCCTCGTTTTCGTACAAGTGTTTAACCGAGGTGAACTCAATGGTATCGCCATGGATACCAATCACCACTGCCGAGTGCCTAGGGGCGTCGTTGTCGTCGATGGGACCGTCAATCTTGGTTTCGTACACTCCGTTCCAGTCCTCAATGTACTCCATGGCCTTCAAGGCAAACTTGACGGCAGTTACACGATCGGTACCGGTGGGAGTGAACCCTTGCTGCACATGACCGGGGATGGCGGTTCTGGTTTCAAACCTTCCGTTGGCACTTTCCTTGACAATATCAGCCACAAGTTCGGCAGTGTAGACGGAGCTGGCCTGCTCGTTTCTTATTATAAGTTTCCCATTGTGGTCCTCACCTCTGTCACTTTCAAATACCTTCAACAACAAGGCAATGTCCTCTTGAAGTACATGCAAGTTGATCTTGGACTCCGGGGTGTAGGTTGCCAAGGCACCGGTGATCAAGCCACAGTAGGATGCAACGTACCCTGAATGACCCCCTTGCACCTCGACAACAAATACTCTTCTTCTGCTCGAAGATGCAGATTGTTGGACGGCATCGCAATATGAAACTAACTGGTTCAAGCACGTGTCCGAACCCAACGAATATTGGGTACCAGGTACATTATTGGAAACGGTGGCGGGCACAACCACCAGAGGGATCTCAAATATAGGATATCTCGACTTGTTTTCATTCAATTCGTGCAACGATGTGAATGCTTCAAAGCCACCAATGATGATCAACCCCTGGATGTTGAACTTT
Organism: Scheffersomyces stambukii; assembly: GCA_002245345.1. Taxonomy (NCBI): domain Eukaryota; kingdom Fungi; phylum Ascomycota; class Pichiomycetes; order Serinales; family Debaryomycetaceae; genus Scheffersomyces; species Scheffersomyces stambukii. The sequence continues at coordinate 107,529 of NBZC01000012.1, forward strand.
TGAAGATAGTACGCCACTTTACCAAAATCTTGCGAGGGCAAAGATCTGTTAGTACCAATTTCGGAACCACCTTTATTATGCCATCCTTCCACGTCCAACCATTCGAGTTTTCTCAACAAACCTTTTGTCAAACCAGCAAAACCATCCTGAACAGCATACAAGTTGTGACCTTTGGAAATATTGTAAAGAGCAACGGCACGGGTGGCGGCATTTAAGCCTGCCGACGCAGCACCGACATGCACAATGGCGACATTCAATCTCTTGTTTTCCGGTAATTTCTTTCTGCCATCGTCATGGTAAGAAATAGAAAGATAATGTCTAAAGGAATCGGCAAACGAGGTATCCCTTAAGCTCATGGCTCGGTCGAAATCTTTATTTTCAATGGCCACTGCCACTTCTTTGGTCAATTTGACGGCATCCACCAATGGGTGTCTCACGATTTTGTTTCTCAACATACCAATCATGGGCGAAGGGGTTTCTGGAGTGTTGTCAAGAACGGCCTTGACGGCTTCCACTCCTTGTAAAGTGGCCAATCTACGGTCGGCAGCTACGGCGGTCCCACCTCTCTGCACATGACCCAAAGTGGTGATTCTTGTGTCCAAGCCAAGCTCCACCAAGGTGTTCTTGACTTCCTCAGAGGTGATGGGGTTCAATTCGTCGTCAATGGCACCCTCGGCGACAATGACGGTGGTCTTTCTGCGGCCGTATTGACGGTGTCTGGCGCACACATCCTTCAAGTCTTGCTTCCATTGGCCGGCCTTGGGCGGTCTTTCTGGAATAAAGATGTAGTCGGCGGCGGTGGCTATTCCCGACATCAATGCCAACCACCCACAGTGTCTGCCCATCACTTCCACCACAAACGCCCGCGAATGGGAGGTTGCGGTTGCATCAATAAAGTCCACCATTTCCACGATTCTCTCCAACGACGAAGGGGCGCCAATGGTGACATCGGTGCACGACATGTCATTGTCGATGGACCCCACCAACCCCACAATGGTGAGGTGTTTGTAGGGGGCTATTTCCTGGGCCGACAACCGGCCAGTGGCCACCAATTCGTCGAGCAACGAAGGCCATTCGCTTCTAAACAAGTCGGCCCCCGTCAAGGAGCCGTCCCCACCACAAACAATCAAGGCGTCGATACCATTGGTCACCATATTGTAGGCGGCTGTCAACCGGCCCGGACGCTGGCGGAACTCGGCACAGCGTGCGGTTCCAATGGCAGTCCCCCCGAGGGACAAGTACGAGCGCACGTCGGCCCACTCCATCTTCTTCAACAAGTCCCCCCCCTTGACCAAGCCTTCGTAGCCTTCGTAGACGGCAAAAACATCGCAGCCATAGTAGATCCCCGCCCGCACCACCGCCCGTACTGCCGGGTTCATGCCCGGAGCGTCGCCTCCCGACGTCATCACGGCAATCTTCTTTTTGCGGTCCTGGGAGCCTTGTTCCTCCACGTCAAAGAAGCGGGAGGTGCTCTTGGGCCTCTTGGCGTGCAATATCTCCTGGGCACGGTCGGCCATAAACTGGGCAGCCGAGAGGTAGTGGGTCTTGGACAAGGGGCTGGTGGTGTTGGCAAAGTACACGGCATTGCCCAAGGGGTCGGCGGTGGCGATGACGCCGTCGGCAATCCTGTCCAATTGGACGGTGTCGGCGAGCACGGCCTCGATCTTGGGCAAGTCGGTGGAGAAGAAGTGCAACTCCTTGGGCACGGCGTCGACGGCGGCAATGGACGACAAGCGGATCTTGACCACGGTGGAGTTGGTCAAGCGTGGACAGGAGTCGCCGTCGTACACCGCCATCTCCTGCCACGGACGCACACACCCGTGGTCGTCCACCTCCTGGAGCGAGAAGCTCTCGAGCCACACCTCCCGCAACGAGTCGTTGGACACCCCGAGATGGAGCTTGGGGTTGTTGGTGGCGGAGGCGGCGCCGCTGTTGGTGACGCGCGAGAAGTTCTTGGTGAGACGAAACCCGAGGGCGGTGTAGAACCGGGCCGCCTGCTCAAAGCGGTCCTTGTCGGTGGTGACCACCGACACAAAGCTGATGCTGTCAACGGTTTCAGACGAGGGCATTGCAAACTGGACCGTTGGATGTCAACCTGAACGAGATGCCCACCCAGCGAGACGGCAATTGATATCTGCCAAGGTTATATACGGGCAAAAGTGTCTGGTGTCGGGATAGCAACATGCACGGTATTTTTTAGCAGTCATCAGATGTCAGTCCGGAGTAATAGAAGCCGACGTGGTGTGTGCACGACGGATGGGTCAGGGATTACCACAATGCCGGCACGAGGACAATTTCAAGTGCCACGGCGGCCGCGGCCGGTCCTGGGAGCCCGCGCGAGGCACCTGACTTTTTGTCGCGGGACGTGAACTGGGCAAACTGGTGGCCGGGGACGGGGACAGGGGCAACGGTGACGGCTGGTGCTGCGGCGCGCACCGCGAGGGCCCCCACAGGGTGTGCGGGGTGTGCGCAGATGCGTGTACCGGCGCAGGCGCCGATGTCTGCACAGAAGGGGTCCGCATGGGGGTGTGTGCCGGGTGAGGCCAGGGAGCGGTGGCTGCCCGTGTCTGTGCCGACGTCAACCTCAGACCCGGGGGCATAAGCGTGTGCTTCCCGCCCCTGGAACCCTGCGCTGTAGTGGCTGGTGCCGGGGCGCTGTGGCCAGGCCCGGTCCCGGCCGACGTGGTAGCGCCGCGTGCCTGCGACACCGTGGGGGGTCCCTTGGCCCTCGACACCGGGGCTGGCGTCGAAACCCGGCCTGGTGTCGACGCCCGCTGCCCGACAGCCGAGTACACCGTCCCCAGCTTGGCAGACACCCCGACCCGCTTGCCGCTGGCCAGCCGCCCGTAGGTGTACACCTCCCCCAGTGAGTAGTCCACTGCCCGCAAGTTGCGCACGTGCATGGTGAAGGGGCCACTGGCAAAGTCGGTGTGCCCCCCCGCCCAGGCAATGGTGCCGTTGTCGTTGGCAGCGTCGCCGCCCGCCCACAAGCTCAACTGCACCAGCACCGGCGACGACGGGAACCCGTGCCCGTTGTCCTTGTGCACCGTGCGCACGGGCCGGCCGTCGAGAAACCACGTAAGCCTGTCGGGGGTCCACTCCACCCCGTACTTGTGGAACCCAGTCTGGGGCGCTGGTGCCATTGCGTGGTACCGGCCCCGCTCGTAGTTGGTGGTGTTGCCCTTGACGAAAAAGTTGGTCTGGTACTCAAACGGGTCGCCGCCAAAGATCTCCACCACATCCACCTCGTCCATGTCGTCGCTCTGGAGGTAGAGGGCGCTGATGATGCCCTGACCACTGGCGCCCTTGATCTCCGCCTCCACCTTGCCGTACATGAGATAGAAGCTGGACACGAGCGCCGGGTTGTCGTGGGCGTGGCTGATGGTGAGCAGCAACCCGGTGCCGTCAAACACCACCCCGCTGCGCCCCGACGACACCGCAAAGTACCTGGTGCCGGCGGTGAATGTCTCGAACACCGACGTCCCCAACGCCTCGTTCACCACCATGCACCCTTTGTCGTGCAGGGGGTTGCACTTGTGCGCCCCAGACAGGCCCGCAGAGTCGCTGTTCCAATCGCCGTCGCCGTCGCCGTCCAACTCCGCGCGGTGTTGCGTCCCCACCCCCTCGCCCCACTGGAGGGGGGTCCACGCGAGTGCCCGCAGCCACAAAAGCGCCCATACAAACCTTTGCAACATCGAAACCGCCATGTTGACCGTGGTGTCGCTGTCGAAGTCAGGATTTTGCAGCAATTGGCGCAGAAAAATGACGGCAAATCCAGGATAATCCGCCCGGAAAAACCACATGCAAATTCCCAATCCAGAAATGGAAACGCGCTTTTTTGTTATTGCTTGATTTGCGTTATGCCTCCACCGCTGGCCTTTCCTTGATGTCTGAATACACCGAGGCCCACCGCGTGGTGCTCACGTACATGCGCGCGGTCCGGTTCGTGAGCCAGGCGCAATTTTTGCCCAAATTCGCCGCCATCTGCGCCAAACTCGGGGGCCCCGACCACCCTGAACTCCCGGTTCTCGACAAGTACATCGCCACCATCAACACCCACATCGCGCCCCACGGGTTCCGGATCGACCGCAAGAACCACGAGGTGTCGGGAGAATTGTACTTTGTGTTTATCAATGTGGTGTCCGACGACATTATCAAGAACAACACCCTCTACTCGCCGGGGGAGTTGGCGGCCCTCAAGGCCACCATCGACGACATTGTCGAGGCCCTGGACTTTGGCTACTTTATCGGCAAGGTCAACGCCCAGCAGCACATGGCCAACACCCTCAATCGCACCTTGCGCGAGGTGTCCACCTTTATAGACCGCCTTGTCGATGACGGGTGGTTGGCCGTCACCACCGACAACCGCCTCGTGCTCACCATCAGAACCGTGTGCGAGTTGAAGCTGTACATGGTGGACCGCTACGGCGTCTACAACGGCGAGTCCAACGGCAAGATCCTCCTCTGCTGCCAGTGCAACGACATTGTCACCATGGGGGTGTTGCGCATCAGGGGAACCCCGCTTGCCTTCCATCGCAAGTGCCACGACATCTACTGCAGAAATAACCCCGACGGCGACGTCGAGCCCGAGACATTGGAGGTGGGCCTTGAGCCAAGCTCGTTGGCCCCAATCGTGCATTAACGGCGCCTATATGTCAAAACTGTCCAAGTACTGTGCCTCTACTTCATCCAAGATATCCCAGTACCACTCCTCGACCACCACCTCGTCGTAGCGCTCACTGAGGGGCGTGATGCCCGCCTCCGGCGGCGGGGCAAACTCAAACTGAGGCCCCGCGTTCAACTTGACGATGCCGTGCTGGAACGCAGAAAACATGGGATAATACCCCAATGTCCCGTCGTCGGTGTTTCGATACTTTGGGTTCTGTTGCTGCTTGACGTTGGCACTGACAACAGCGTCCTCGTTGCTTTCCAAGTTGGTGGGCAAAAACGAGTAAAGGCCCTCTATTGGACTTTGCTGCTCCTCCCCATTCTTGAAGATGCGGATTCGCGACTTGGGAATGATGGGAATGTTTGTGGTTTTATCGTCCAACTCAAGCACCGCTTTTTCTCCAAACACGGTCACAGGATTCAACAAATGGTCCATGGTCTTGGTGCTGGTATATTCGTACTGCTCATAATACAAGGCGTTCTTGTACCTTATCGGAATCTGGTCTCGTAGGATATTTTCCCATTCAATGAATTTCTCATTGTCTTGTACGTTCTCTTCAATCTTCTTTTGCGTTCTTCTCTTCTTCTTGGGCGACTCCTTGTGCACCCCAACACTGGCCTCCTTGAGTTTCCGACTGACAAACAGTTCCACTGCCGCACGATGCTCTTCGAGCGAAGGCAACTCCACCAAAAACCCAATAACGTCCCCCGTGTGGAACCCTCCCTCGACGCACGGTCTCTTCCTTCTACTGATGGTCATGTATTCCCCGTCAACGTCCCTCAACCCATAGCTGTAGCCGTCAAACCCCACAGGGGCCTCGAGACTGGCCTCGTTGCGGCCGATTCCTATCCGCACGTGACTCTTTTCATCGGTCTTCACCACTCGATACTCGAAATAGTAGTGCCCCTCTCGAATGCCAACGTTTGTTCTCGTAGATCGCCATCCTTGCAATGCCGATATCGTCGTCAAATCGCCGTTGTAGACGATACCAGGCGAACGGTCAAAGTGGCTGCTCCTGACTTCGTAGGGCGGTATATCTGTGGTGGCGTACAAGTTGGACGAGAACCCCGGATTGGGCCGGCACGGCTTGTATTTGAACCCCCTCTTGTTGAACGGGTGCTCTTCCGTCTGGTAGAACTGGACCCCGTCGATGACGATAGCCTCATTGGCCACAGGGTACTGTGACTGGATGACGTCCTGTTTCCGGTAAGGAGTAGGCTTTAAACGCGGCTGGATCACCACATTGTGCTGTTTTTGCTTCAACTTCGATTTGCGCTCCAATTCCTCCTCTTTTTGTCTTTCCTTGGACCGGGTCGAATAGTTGTGTGGTTTCGGACTCTCCGACTGATGGGGCGATTGTGACTCAGGTTTCACCGCCACAGGGTCAATTGGATTGGAAATCAAAGATTCCTGCACCTGCGGCTCGATTAGCGGCTCCTCTGACTTGACATTTGTGATATTTTCTGCGCTCATGAACCAAAGTCTGTGATACCACTATCTAAGCAATGGTGTATCCATTGTGTATGCGCATTTTTGTCGAATCGGTAATGTCTCCCAGTTTTGTCGCGACATGAATTCGCGACATTGCTTCGAGTCTGCACGGATGATAAAAATTCCTGCGACGTAAATTCGGCAAAAATATCAAAAAAACGTGCAGAAACGACATCTGCATGACATTGTTTATCCGATCTCGGGTAAAATTGTACCGGGTTCCCACGGCTTGTCGAACGACAACCTGATTTTCTTGCAGCAAAACTGGATGTTGCCCATTGAATGCGGGATAATATTGCTGACAATAGTCTGTAGATGGGCCGATTTTGTGTATTGGATTGCAGTAGATAATACCCCGTCTTCTATTATCACACCATTGTTTTCTAAGGTTAACCCCTATTAGAGACGCAGACGCATTCCCACCGCCACCCATCGCAAAGATCGAGATGCATTTGATGTAAATGCAGGCCGTTATCATTTTACCGCCCAATGAATATCTCACAGATACTCCAACAATGTTCCCTTGACAAGCGCGGCGATCACCACTCCGTTGGCGGCTAATATACGAGAATTGCATAATGCTGGCACCCTGTTCTCTACCTCGCTGGCAATCTAAGGTGTGGTTACTTAAGAGACCAGAATAATTTTCAAGCAGGTCCCAAATATTTTTTCCCTTGGTGCCAGAAGCAAAAAATATTCATCAACTAAAACAACGACATGAAAAATAATCTGGCATTTATGCAAGCACCCCTAAATAATAATTCCTGGACAATAACGTACTCAACCAACCACATTGCATTGAAATAATATGTGCGGTCACAAATCTCGTAATAACTATATCCCTGCCAGAAAGATCTAAACCACATTAGACCATACTTTAGTCTGCCGGTATTGGTTTGAAGAAAACGAGAAAATAATAAAAATAACCCCACTACCGGTTAAGCACACCATATTTGTCAACCGTTCTCAGCAGCGAACATCGAACACTTCAATGTCAGGTCAACGAACGCCACAATTGTGCTAATATTCTCTTCTATTTTTCGTGGTGAATTGTTCCTCCTATAAAATACGATGGTTCCTTGTTAGTAATTCCTACACATCTGGATCGACATTCATCATCCTCAGTGGCGATGAAATCGGGTACAAAAACGTATGTGTATCCATTCTTTCACTGCATTCGGATGTGCTTTGCTGTGTCATGATTGAGAATTGTAAAATCTTCCCCGATTAGTGACACTACAGATAAGCACAATTTCTTATCTCTGCGATGCAACTACTGAACATCCAACCTTGTGAACAACTTGGCTTGTTTGTGTGAAAGATAAGCTTCAGGAATCCACACGATAGACGCAACACAACTTAATAGTGGGGCAAAATATAAACTAATTGAATAAAGGCCAACAATTCAATTGTTCTCAGGGAAAACTGGGATGGTGTTATTGTCATGACAACTTGTTGCTTTAGACTTGCATGTTCTTGTCCCGCTTGATTGTCTCTATTTGGGTTGTACCTTCTTTGCTAGATGCATATTGAGTGGCTAATTTTTTAACCCTACATGCTTGCGGCTATTGTAGTCGATGTTTGCGAATATTTTTGCTGATATATATTTTCCAAAGTAAACTGCTATTACAATAGAGGATACGATTTGTTTACCTGCCTTCCCAAACGGTAAACTAAAATTTACGCATTCCAATCCTCAAACATGGTCCCTTAGGGTCATACAATGCATGTGACGTCGGCTATTCATGCCAAGAACCTTGCCTTATCGGACCCCATGGTGCAGCTTCAATACTATGACGAAATCTAAATAGGTGCCGTGATGTTGTAATTGGAAAACTGCTCACATTATTTCAACAGTCCCCCCAACTTGATATGCATCCTATGCATATAACGCTTTGAAATTTCAACTATAGCAAATTATTTTATCAACTTTAAAGTTAAGTTAACCTTTCCGTAGTTGCACTCTAGTGAACACTCATTCTTGCAGGTACGGTGCACATATGCAAACCTGCGGCTACTACCACCATTTTTTGCTTGCGGTTTCTTCCTGCTTGATCCTATTGGTAGCTCTTCCTGTATCATGTAGCAATGCCTCACTCTTGACCAAAATTTTGCCGTCTTTCGTCTCAATTACACTTTCCAATTTTATTGTCTTTTTGTCGTTAGAAGGATCTTCTTTCTTGCGTGTTTTCACAACCAAAAACTGATTGGCAAACGTCGGTCTCTTGTAGTTTATTGTCAAATTTTCTACCTTGAAATCGTCTTTCAAGTTCGATTGCGTGCTTTGCGACAACGAAGCATTCCGCTTATACGTTTCATTCAACAAGGTGGCAATTATTCCACCATGGATAATGAACGGATAACCACACAACCTATATCCTGCATGTACTATTGTAACCCCCTCATCAGTTTCAATATTGTGAAAGATTACTGGCTTAATTAGAATACCTCCTGGCTTGGCCAAGGTCCGATTGGTTAAACTTGGTTTATGATATTCATCCTCTGTCTTCACTTTTGACTGATTGTCTAGCACGTTACGATCAAGGTTTTCCCAACTCAGCAACTTGTACCATTGATGGGAGTTTTTGGGGTGGGCTAACTTTTGATATATTGGCAAGTTTTTAAGCTTGTATTCTAATTGTAGCGGAAGAATTTCGTTGCGGGGATCGCTGTCATCCAAAGATGTCGCCTTTTGGTAATAATTGAACAAAGTCTCGTTATACGCCAAGTAGCTTCCAATGACAAAGAAGAGTGCCGTCGACTTCCATCCTATCCACGGCTTATGACGTCTTGGAATATGGGCAAAGGGAGAGTCATGCTCAGATCTGGTTGCATAGTTCCGCACAAACCTGTGGGGAGCAGGTCCCCGGACTCGCCCTACCAATATAGCCTTTCTAAACATGTTGCAATGGTTACCGATGATTGATGCCATTGCATCTTGGTGTGTCATTTTAGAACGATTAAGGATGAAGAATTGGGTTTGCACGACCAGTATACATGGTAGCGCATATATGGACCATATAAATGTCATAGTTAGTTCTATTCATCAGTCCTTGCGAGAACCATGACCAGATTATCGCCTTGCTCGTCATCTGAATCGTCAGAGATATTAACCTTCTCGGATGTACATGCGTGTATCAAAGAATACTCGCTAGTACGAGCATGATCAACCTCATATCTGAATTGCACTTTTGAGTTACTTTGAAGCAAGACCAATTCATTCTTTAGCATAGCTCGATCAACCATAATACATTCAAACTTGTCAGAATGTTGGTACATGCTCCTTGCAAAGTTGGCTATTTGATTAGTATCAACTCGAGGATTGTAGCGCAAGTCCACTTTTACCAATTCTTTACATTCATCGACATTCCACGATTTGAAGTTGCGTAATCGAACTTGAACTAACTCTACAACCTTTATGGTTGTCGGTAATATAAAATCATTTTTCAAAAAATAAGTCCATAATTTGTTTCGTGATAGCGACAAGTGTCTCAATTGACCAAACCTGGTAAAGGATCCTTGAATATTCCTTAGTTTTGTTTCAAGTTTTAAAAACTTGACCGATTTAGGAAATTTGTTAAGATTAATGGAGCTTATACCATCAAAATCGGTTATACCTATATATGTCAAATTCGAGCATTGAGAAAAATCCCAATCTTCAAGTTGGTCTTGACACAAGGGGATAGCCTTCATTGATAGGTATCGAAGAGTACTTGGCAAACTAACCTTTCCAATATGAGGATTCAAAGAATTGTTAACAAGATCATATCCATGCAATGTAATTGACTGAATCAGTTTCGGCAAATCTTCCAACCATGCTGTGTTCCCAATGATTAGTTTTGTTGCTGTGATACTTAAAGTCTTTAACGAAGATGGAAGTCTGAAACTGGGGTCGTTCATATGAAATTCCCGATGCTTAATTTTCAAATGCTGTAGGTGATTATTGACCCTAATTGAGGATACTGAATCCATTGAAGATGGAATTTCCAAAGATTTGATTTTATCACATGGTAGCACATCCAATTTGTCTAGACTAGTAAAATTGATTTCTGTTAAGCTTGAAGGCAAGCTATGGGAAAATGCTTGCGACGATTTAAAGACATTGTCAGCTAGGTCTATGATTTTCAAATGTTTTAGCTGCTTCAAATTGGAGGATCCTAGTCGGGATAATTTATTGTCAGCTAAATTGAGTTTTTGCAACTTGATGGGGTACTTGACTCGATCAAGAAACTCTAGATTCATTGACGAAAAATCAATATCCTCAACATCAGATGGAATTATCATTTGATCCACACTTCCCATGAAACCTGCAAGGTTAGAAAATTTCAACGTTTGTAAGAATGTTGGCAATTGGATGTCTCGACAATTTATTTGTAAATGAGGACAGTTTTGAAATGTTAGATGTTTCAATGACTGAGGAAATTCCATTTCTTTTCCAAGTCTATAAGTGATAATACCCCGATTATTATAAAAGACAGAAGGCATTGAACGCACTAAGGAATTCAACAATTCTGGTACTCGCGAACTTGTTCCATCAATAAGCAAGGACTCAAGATGTGTTGGCAATTTAATAGTGAGAAAAAAAGAGGGGGTACAGAAAGCTTGGAACCACGCAAGTGATTGAAGGTTAGTGTACATGTGAAGGCCTTCTAAATGGAACAAGTTAGGACATTTCTTTAAGATTAGATGCTCGATTGATTCCGGTAATGTTGCATTCGATAGCAGTTTTATCTCTGAGCATGTCAATTCTAATTTTCTAAATCTTGGTAAATTGCCCATTGAAAATGTCAACTCAGGAAATTCCGGGGAATAGCTATAATGAATTGTCGCTTGCAACAGTTGAAGATTTTGTGGAAGCTTTAGATATTGTTGTTTTACCTTCATCTCAAGGGCAAGATGCTCAATGTTTTCGGGCAAAAAAGCAACCTCATCCTGGTCAATCTCAATTTCTAGCAAAGTCAACTTTTTCAAATGTGTCAAGGACAGGAAAAACTGGGGTTTATTACGGATCTTACCCAAGAATATCAATTCGTGCACACTTTGCAGAATAGCTATATCATCCAACGAAACCGAGTATAACTCAAGCGTGGTCATATTGTAGGGAAGTTTAGAGATTGAACTAAGTAACTGCCACCAACTATCATAGTGCCGAAAAGTCCGAGTCACCTTTATCATCGTTAACTTAATTTGATGGGCATTCTCAAGAATCTGGGGCCCATGCAACAATATCTCATGTAAAGCAAAATAGTTGTTAAAGTGGATGGTCTTTGGGAAAACACCATACTTGTCAACGGTTCGGATCAATGATATTGTGTTTGCAAAGGCCAAAGGGGGAACATCGTCCTTTTCCTGTTCAATGGGGGTGAAATCACACGTTTCGGCATCAGCAGGGATAAACGGATCATACAATTTGTCGGTGCCTTCGCGGTAGATGACAACGCAGTCAAGAAGTTGATGCAATGCATATGGCCGCAAAACGGGAATGGGAAGAAGGTACTTTTGACATTGAAAGGGAATATAAGAAACAACTAGTTGCACCACTTCGGGAGGCAACAGGTCCATTCGAGTAAGCAACGAGTCAGCCATGGCCCATGACTTTGTATTTTTGTGCAGTGGAAATGAAACGAATGCCAACATTCAGAGATGAGGTGAAAAGCCGTTATCGGTCTCCCTAATCAGCTAGACAGGATCTGGGTGCGGGTGATGGCATTTGTCGCGCGACATTTCTTATCGCAACCGCGACATTTATCTCCACTTTTCATGTACCTGGCGAGATGAAGCTGACATTGATGACACCAGGTCGTGGCTAACGTTGACTACGGTGTCCAGGAATTCCAAGGGGCATCGCCAGCCGGAGTCAGTCACCGCAGGCCAACTTGCAAAATACACCTCTCGTTCATAAACTGAGGCTACCTCTCAAACAGGAGGGAATATAACCCAATATGATCATCGAGCAAATCCGCCATTGTCCACCAGCCCTTGTATGACGAGCAAGATTGTTTGCCTGCTCCATTTGGCGCCTGACATAATGGACGTGTACGGAACTGTGGGTCGATTATCAATAAGGCGATGCAAGTTGTAAGCACAAGGAAAAAACCCCTTCTATCAGAAATTGTCCCACCCTGAAAAATATGCTTAGGATGCCGAGGATGAGGGTAGTGTCCAGGGCCCCAAAGGAGGCTTGGATCCAGGATAAGGTTTTGGACCTGGATCAGATGATGCATATAGGAGATGATGCCACTATTTGCCAGGCCAACACGCTAGTGTAGTGATCAGGTGCCTGACATTCCGCACCACCAGGGGATGAAGTTGGAACTCGTCACGACAAGGACACCGCAGCAATAAAGATGCTATTGTTAGGCGTACCCACCCCATCCATCCATTGTAAATGCCCTACTATATGGTTTGGCGAAACAATCACCCTTGCAAGTTTAGTTTGCCCCCCATTGCACAAATTTCATTTCGGCATTTGACGAGTTTCACGTGTATTTTTGAAAACCCGCCTCCACACCCTAGGTTGCGAGTGCTTGCAGCAGGCATCTTCGGAGTCAACGTGTCAGGAGGAGTTGCCGGCAACCAAGACCAGCAGATCCCTTGATTGCCAACTATGGCTTTACGAATTACAATTGTAGCAGACGGGGGTGACAAAAACAACTATCAACAAAGATTACTACTTCGAGACAAAATGACCTGCAGCGAATGACAAATGTCTGCAGTTCAGACATTCTTCTGCAGGACGCGTCTGATGATCGATCGTGGCAACAATCTCATTGGTGGTTGACGCAGATGCTGACGGTAGGGGAATGCACCGTGTAGGAAAGGGCTCGCGCACGTGATCAGACAACCATACACTGGTAAGCCTCCCCGCCGTAACCAGGTGTTCAAGCTACTGGCAATCTCAGCCTCCTGCATCGAACATCGCGGCCATTTTTTTATTGGCCACTTTGTCGCCGATCGCACAGCAAAAGAGGATTTTGTGGGGAAGCACGCTAGGAAAATTCCCTCATTGACTCGTCAGCCATGAAATTTGCGCTTCTGTTTGTGGTGCCAACAGACAATGGATGGCTCTCCCATCAACTGAGGGACAATAGCCCTCCGAAAACCGGCCACCGCACGATGATAAGGAAACCTGTAGAAAGGACTCCGAATGCTCGTCTATTTCTGGTCCTAGGGCAATCAGCGCCAAGACTACGAAGGCTATGCCAACCTGAAACGGTAGCAACCACTTGTCAGTGACATCAGTAAAGATCACAGACATGCCAAGTTTTGCGGCAATCTTGCTAATCAGTACCTCGATTACTAAATATATCCATATAACCCGATACTCCTGTATCATTAATAATTAAAGACAACGTAAACTGGCATCAAAATGTGACGGTAACCACCAGGGGAATCATCTTGATAAATGTAAATGCTATTGATTGTCAACATTGGAGCTTATTTCTTGAGCCCAAACTTTTTCCAAAACGATTTCTTCTTCTTCTCCCCTCCTCCACTCTCTCCATTGGAACTGGAGGTGCTGGCACTCAACGATTCTTCGCTGCGGCCGCTGGGTATCGACGAAATCCTCTTCTTTTTTAACTCCTTCCTCAACTTTTCATTCTTACTCTCTTCATCTTCATCGTATGAAATCAAGGATTTGACTCGGTATATGCGTTCGTCGCTCTTGTGAAGGTCATCGTGAGACCCATTTGCACCACTGTGTGCGGTCTGGCTCTTGTAGATTGAATGGATCTTGTCATTGATCTTGATGGAATCGTCCTTGGAATTTATAGCAGACATATAAGTAACAGCTTCATCAAAGGCAAAGTCGGAAATGGTTGATATCAATTGCTGAAACTTATCTGGATTGTTAAAGGGAATGTCATTTAATTGCTGCATCTTCGCCCTATACTCCTGTTCTCTAGCTTCGTCTTCGGATACAGCCCGTTCGAGATGATGATGTTGGCCGCCTCCATTAAACGACTCTACCGATTCGATTGACGTAGAAGCCGACTCAGCAGAACCAGTAGAAAGAGAGCGGTATTTTTCTATTCCTCGGTCCTCTGCATTTGCAGCGTCAGAAGAAGTGTCCGAAGATGTAGCAAATGTGATTTTTGGAGGAGGCTTGGCAAAAGTGAGGGATTGCTTGTGGTGTCGACAGTCGGGATTATATGAACTTGCCTTTAAAGTGTTATTCCCCACTAATATGACCGGGATAGTGGAGTATTTCACAATATACGAAGATAACTTGATCAAATACTCATCATGTCCATTGGATCGCCTGATTTTTATGGGGTACTTAAAATTCAAATTGGATGACTTGTTACCGATAACAATCAAGTTGGGTTGATACTGACGAAATAAATGGTCCAACATGTACTTGTCACCCACTTTGATCTTGGAAACAGCTAAACTGGTGTCTTCTTCGTTATCGGTGACAAATTCGACCGTCACCTTTACCTTCAAATTCTGTTTCGCAAGATACAGCATGACATAATCCAACAACGACTGGCACTTTTGAAACAAATAATCATCGACATTTTGTCTTCTTCTCCTGCCATTATTATACTCCTTCAAAAACTTCAACGGTATTAAAGCAGCAATGATGAGATAGTCGCCATCAATCAAAAATGTGTTCTCCAACTGTTGATTGATCATAAACAACCAATCGAGCGAGTTCCAGGTGTGTCTTCGTCCAGAAATCACCGTCAACAACGTTCGGTTGTATAGTATGGAGTCAAATTCATTGTGCTTGACCGTCAAGCTAATGGACTTATAGTTGTTTTCGTTGGAGGTGGGGTAAGCCTGTTTCTTGGCCAACAGCTGGGCTGCAGCCAGGGCCCCCGACGCGCTGGCACGTCTCAGGGGAGACAAGTAGTAAGTTTTCTGATTATCAAACTTGAATGCATTGATGTCGGTGGTTTTCGATTTAGTGGTTTGGAACTGGGGGTCAAGGGCCATCAACTCTTCATCCGTCATGTTCGAGTAGCTCTTTCTTCGTGGGGTGGCAGCTTCCTCGAGTTCAGCCTCGTCCACATCGTCGTTCAAGTCCTCGTGGTAGTTGATGGTGGCATCCTTCATGGTGTTGCCGTCGTACAAGTTATTCTTTTCATTGTACTCCAACTGCTGGCGACTCACCTTGTTCTTCAAAATCGACTTGGATGGAGGGTCGGGGAGCTTGAGTCGCTTTTTGGGGACATACGTCGTGCTCTTGCCCAACATCGCTTGGAAGCCCGCCTCCAAGTTGTTGCTGGCAGGGGAGTAGGTGTAGTTGGACAGTGATCCCCCCACAGATTTCATCGAATACGACGACAACGACAGTGGGGCAGTGTACCCGGGACTGCCCAAGTTATAGATGGCATGGTTCAAGGGGGCGTCATCTGCGACATTGTCGGGATGGAGGTTGTTGAACGATACTCGCCGCGAAAACTGGTGCATGGAGTCGGAGGGGTTCTTGGTAGCAAAGTCGACGCCCGAAGTGTCAAGAGGAGAGCCAAGCACAGACGAAGATCGAGGGGCAGAGGAGGGCGGCGGCAGAGGCGACGCGGTAGAGGGGGTGGACACCAGAGGCGGCAACAAGGTGGTCATCGCGGCCCAGGGTCAAGAGACGGTGGTGGGTAAGGAGGTAGTCAGGTGGTTGAGTAAAAAATATCGAAAAGACGGGGTAGATGGAACCACGAGCACACCGGCGTCAGTATATATGGGAGATGGCAGGGGCTGGGGGGGTCAGTGGGCGGTGGTGTGATGAACAAACCAAGTGATAAACGCAAGCACAATTCCCACCCTCATAACCAAGCGGAAATGGCAAGATTTACCACTGCATTTATAAACCACCAGAACCCGGTCCCCAGGCCAGAAAACCTCTGTTGGCGGAACCTCCTGCACACAATCCGTGACACAAACCGGGTAGGGAAGTCATTTAATTTTTCTGGTGCCCAAAACGTAGGCAAATTGAATTCTTGGCAGAAACAGCGTCGGCAATGGTCGCAAAGCCTCATACACGAGTGATTATTTTTTCCCGTTAGTGGGCGGGCAGTCCCACGCTACCATGTCGCACCTGTGCTATCAGAAGTCGGCCTTACTACCCACCGTTACCACCACCACCAATAAGCTTTGGCCATGACTGGCAGTAGCAGGTGGCGAACGGCTGAAACGGGGCAGCTACACTCCGTCAATTCTGGTGCAACACTCTCACAACCATTGGGACGAGAATGTGGGCTATAGCCCGGCAAATTGCAGCGAGAATAATTGCTGCCATAGTTGTTGCAGGAACACTGCAAGGGAGCAGTCACCGGTCTCGACCCAAGGAGGGCCGGATTTAGCACGCAATAGGTTTCCGATTCCGTCCCGATGCACATGGTGTCCATCGATTCGCGAATGGGCTTTGTGTGGTTCACAACCGTCGTCGCAGGAGCCTCGAACAACGAAGCAGGAAACAGTGGAAGGAAATACCCCCAGCAATGCATGGAAACCCAAAGAGAAGATATGGAAAAACCCAAAAAAAGCCCCAGGCGATACCCGGCATGGTGATATCTCCGCACTGGACATGCATCTACCACCTCATCGTGTATCTATGATATCATACCTGGTGTATTAGCAAGAAATGTGACCCGAAAAAGAGAAAACCAGTTACTAGTTGGAACCGCTAAATCATCAGTACTACGGTAAAACTGAGGTCACGAGCAAATCGCAATTTAGGTTTAATTGCCTTCGACAAGCCCGTACCGCCGCCAGCAACCGGGAGAAAGGCTGTGCTCATGCCAAGCTATCTATCTAATATTGTAGCCCACTTTTGTCTTGGCTTGTTTGCTTTTCCGGGGACAACCTTATCGCCAGAAACACCCTGACCATGGTTGGATCATAATTTCCGTTGCCTCGAGTGCAGGCACTTTAGTATGGCAGATGAAATTCGGCAAATTGGGGGACGTCTTAAGCATACACTATGCATGTTTTATATGCGTATTCTAATTCTCGATTGTCAGGTACGAGAAGTACGACATTTTGCGACGGCACCATCTCAACCACAAATTGTTCCGTGGCAGATGTTGGGAACCACAGTTTTGTTGACCTGAGACATTTGGCATGCTCTAGTTTTGACGGTTGCAATTGCGTCAACTTTACAATACACCTTAGGTGCAGTGACCTCTCGTCAACCATATAATTGTATGATGGCAGTATTTCTTTTGCAAGATACGTCTATGCTTGGTGGTCCAGATGGTAGCTACATGGACTCGACTGCATGTTTTGACCTGGGGTGTAACATCAACTTGTCGTTGCATACTGTACAGAAGTGGTCACTATTATTTTTGTTGCGTTGGTAATGCCGTGTTGCATAATTATAATTACGGCTTCGAATGCAAGAGATTTGTCTTTTTAATGCATCCACGTTGGCCCAGGTGAGCACCTCCGATAACGCGAATCGCAAACACAACCTTGGGCAACCAATGGGCTACATATGCTCAAAACTCGATGATCTTGTCACGTGCCCACTCTAGGTTCCAAAATGTCTCTTTGATTATTGACTGTATTATTGATACAACTGCAAATACCAGTGTTGTGCTCGGTAAACGTGATGCAACACTTCCAATCCGTGAATTGCCACGTGACACCCTCATTAAAAGTATCCTCCCCCAAACACGATGATCATGTGCCCCTGATCTCACAGAAGGGTGGCCTGCACACGGCGAGCGTCGGTGCTTTTGCCATTGCCCAAAACAGCAATAATTTTACGCGATTGTGTAACACTGCATGACATACCATCACAATAGGAAATGGGGGGAATTGGAACTAGCCGCAAATGGTGGAAAATATCAAATGACGTGGGGAAGTTGCTGTTTCCGTCAACGCCAATGGCTTAGTGCATTGGTACGAGCGGCTTACGGGGTAATGTACACGTTAGGGTCGATTGTCATTGGGTGTTACTGCATAAATGTCTATTCTGGAGCCGGAGGAGCCAAAAACCCTGCGCACAACCCCGATAACTTGCTCCGTGCGGAACAAACCGGAGCAGCGTAGCCGATAACGCCCTCTGGCGTCCGCTTCGGGAGACATTGACTCGCGCGTCACCAATCCCTCCCCGTGTGTCAGCCAGCGGAGGTCGCACAAGATTAAACTTCTGACAAAGAGGCTTGTTCACAAGCCCAAGTGTGGACAATACTAGCCAGTTTCCGTCGAATACAACAAGGAACCGAGAACTTTTGTGTCACGTCACTATTGTGAATTTCATCTGCCTCTGTTAGTAATTGTAGTCCCATTATTTGCTGAATATGTTCAGCCTTTTCTCAGCCCTTTCAAGTCAAGTGAAATTGTAGCTTGTTTGCCTCTTTTTTTTAGCTATTTGCCGCAGGGTGCATCGTCTAACATCGGTCTCATATCTCCTTGATTGTAGTTGTGAATGTTACTTAATCGTGACTTCAAATTGATGTTAAATCAGCCGTCTAGTAGATAGCAACCTGTTCTTTCCTCAAAGCCCCCATCACACCCCCAAATATGCCATCTGCTGCTCCGGACTCATCGCAATGGTTCCTGCCCATTCCATTGGATGAATACAAGAGCATCAATGAGTCAAGCGGCGAAAACGTCCCTAAAGAGTTGCCAGTGTCTTCTGAAGACAAAATCGGCAACTATGACGTCAGATGCGGGCCTATCTTGAGATTGGCTGGCACCTTTGAAAACGGGTCCCCCAGTTACCGTGCAACCTTGTCACTTGTTGTCAAAGATGCCCTCTCAGAAGCCCCTCCTCCCGTGACCTACAAAGCTGGGCCTGCGGCTGAGCCCGAGACAGGGTCTCCCAAGTTCACCAATGGCGAGTTTCCAGGCACAAAGTACTATGAACAAGCTGGCTTCTCCTTTTTCAGATACGCCATTGACTTGCAATTGCTTGAGTATGAACAAAAGGTGGAGTACTATATTGACGAGCAATCACGCAAATCGTTCCAATTTTACATTCCTGCCAAGGATGAATCCATGAATGTGGTGTCGTTCTCGTGCAATGGTTTCTCGTTGGCCACCGATGCCGACGAGTACAAGTCGTCATTGTGGTTCGACGTGTTGAAGAAGCATGCCAAGCAACACTACCATGTCATGTTGGGAGGCGGAGATCAAATCTATTGTGATTCCATTAAATTGCACTGCCAGTCGTTGCAGAAATGGATGAACGAAAAGAACCCCATGAAGAAGAGAAAAGCTCCAGCTGGTGAAGAAGTGATTAAAGAGTTTGAAGACTACTACTTGAATCATTATTTGGGTTGGTTTGGCAAGGGGTACTGGGTTGGCAAAAACTCCAAGACTTTAGAGTCATTGTTCCCCTTGACCATGTCGCAGATTCCTTCCGTCAATATCTTTGATGACCACGATATCATTGATGGGTTTGGCTCCTACCACGACTACACCATGAGTTCTCCCGTGTTTTCTACTGTGGGTAATGTTGCCTATAAGTACTACATGTTGTTCCAGCACCAGATTAATCCCCTTGAAAAGGCTCATGAACTGGATCCTTCTTGGATTCTTGGTTCCCATCCTGGCCCATTCATCAAGCAGAAGAACCATTCCAATTATGTTCGTTTGGGAAAAGAGATTGCTTTGGTGGGAATTGACTGTAGAACAGAACGGAAGTTGAAGCAGATTGTTGATCCTTCTTCGTACAGAAACATCTTCTCGCGGCTAAAGCAAGAGCTCGAAAATGCCCCAGATGTGAAACACGTGCTTGTAATGTTGGGGGTTCCTATCTTTTATCCACGTTTAGTGTGGTTGGAGTGGCTTTTGACATCGACGATGTTGTTGCCCGTGAGAAAATTGGCTGAGAAAGGTGTGATTGGTAAGGGATTAGTCAATGAGTTTGACGGGGACGTTGAGGTTTTGGACGATTTGAACGACCACTGGTGTTCGAAGCATCACAAGGCTGAAAGAAACAAGCTCGTCAAGGACTTGTCCGAGTTTAGTGCTGCGCATGGGATCAGAACCACCATCCTTTCTGGTGATGTTCACTTGTGTTGTTTTGGCCGGGTCAAGTCAAAGATCCACAAGCATCCACATGCTCACCTCTTGGAAGGCAAGGACATCAAAGAGATTAACAAGGATATCACCGACTATCCTGAGAATGACCCAAGATTGATGTTCAACGTCATCAGTTCTGCGATAATAAATGCGCCACCTCCCGATGCAATGGCCAGTTTGTTGAATCTGAGAAGCAAGATTCATCACTTCAACCGTGATACTGACGAGGATATTGTTTCCATCTTTGTCAAGGATGTTGATGGATCCGACCGTGATAATCACCAGTTTATGAACAAGAGAAACTGGAGTGATTTGATCATTGCTAGACAATCCAAGTACAAGGACCAGGCCACCAGTGACCCCGACTCCGTGATCCGGAGGTTCCCCCAACCAGTGTTTGACGGAGAGCATGTTGATTACTTTGAGAACAAAAAGGTTGACGAAAGGCACATCAAGTATCCTCTTTTTGAAGACTCGTTGGTCACCACTTTGCACGTGGAAGCCAAGACCAACGACTACGATTCTCCTACCACTGGTTACGAGGTATTTATCCCCAGGTTGATTGGAATCTACAAGTTGGACGAAGCCCCCATCAAACATGTGGTTGGATGATTTTCAAAAGTTTTTCTTGCTTTTCCGGTTTATATAGTGTCCTGTATTTCCGCTGTAGTTTACTTTGCCGATAATTGCTTTGGCTTCTCCACCATATACCGGCATTTTTGCGATGTACGAAGATGTTTATCCGCACTTTGTTGATGCCAATTGATACAACAAGCTCGTAGGATTTTTCGCAGTCGATTCCCGCGATATCACCAACAACAATCTGACCCCCACCCCGCAAGGTACCAATCCAGGGTCCATTTCCGTAGACGTCATGGGGGGCCCACAACAACAACCACAACCACGGAAAAAGAGAAAACAGTCCCCCCAGCAAAATACCTCACCCAAAACAGAAGAAGATATGGGTGATGATGGATATAAAGTGTCGAGAGCCATTTCGGCATGCAAACGGTGTCGAGTGAAAAAGATCAAGTGTGACCAGAAGTTCCCCAAATGCAGCAGGTGCGCGGTGGCCAAGGTGTCCTGCATCGGCTTGGACCCGGTGACGGGCCGAGAGGTGCCCCGATCGTACATTATCCACCTCGAAGAGCGGGTGCAAATGCTAGAATCCAAGTTGAGCGAGCATGGGATCGTGGTAGAGGTCCCCGTCAAGCATGAAGACGGCGAAATCGGCCGGCTGCCCATCGTAGACGGCAAGGGAAAGATCAGGTTCTCCAAGTTGCTTTCCACAGCGGTCAAGGTTCAACAGAAGAGTGTGGTAAGCAACCCATTAGCATCCCGCACCATTGCCAACAACTCCAGCGCCACGGTAACCAAGCAGGCCGACGTTTTGCCGGCAGTTCTACCACCCAAGATCACGGCAGTACAGTTTATCCAGATCTTCTTTACCACCGCCAACTCACAATTGCCAATATTCCATCGAGAAGAGTTCATCAGAGACTACTTCATCCCCGTTTACGGAAGGTTTGAATATTCCAACATCTCGTTGGCCTCCAAGTATACCAAAATCAACCTGTCTTTGTTTGCAAAGGAGAACGATGAGGTGCGCAAATGCTGGTTTGACATGTACAAGGACAAGTTTCAGCACATTCTGGGCAAGTCTACCACCGAGATCAACGAAGAAGTCAAGCGTATCTCCAGCACAATCGAACCCCCAAAGAAATACCACAAGCCATTGTACTTTTTGAATATGGTGTTTGCAGTGGCATCGTCAGTCAATCACTTGCAGTACCCTGTGCATATTTCCGAGTCGTTCCGACGAGCTGCGGTCAAGTACTTTGACGATGTGAACAGTTCGGTAGACCAATTACAATATTTACAAGCCCTCTTGCTTTACGCATATTACTCGACTATGAGACCCACAAACCCGGGAGTGTGGTATATAATGGGCACAGCCTTGCGACTCTGCGTCGACTTGGACTTGCAGAATGAGTTAAAGTCGAAATCGGTAGGCAATGTTGACCTCGATTCCTTCACTCGTGATAAAAGGCGACGACTATTTTGGTGCACTTACTCCATTGACCGGCAGATATGCTTCTATCTCGACCGACCCTTTGGTATTCCCGACGAAAGCATCAACACCCCCTTTCCTTCGCCATTAGACGATGCTTTCCTCGTACCCAACGACATCTCTACCGATTACTCCGTCAGCAACGGCCCAAGCTACAAGGCAATTTCATTTGCATTTTTTAAGATTCGACAAATCCAATCTCAGGTCACTAAGGTGATGTACACCAGCAGCGAAATACCGCGAGATTTTGACGATGTTGATGATTGGAGGAGCTATATTCTCCGAGAGCTTGAGGCATGGAAATTGGACTTACCTACTCCCAGGCAGATGAACTGCGATTTTAACTCCTTATTTTTCAAGTTAAACTATCACCACACTTTGCTATATATTCACGGGTTGTCTCCCAAGAATTATAAATTGTCGATACAAGACTACCACCAGGTGTGCGAGTCTTCGAAGCAGGTGATCGATTGTTACACCCAGTTGCTTCATACAAAGAGCGTCAACTATACCTGGGCTGGGGTGCATAACCTCTTTATGGCTGGGACTTCGTATTTGTACACCTTATACAATAGCGAAGAGATTAGGCGCCAAAATTCTCTTGCGGAAGTGAAAAAGGTCACCTCTGACTGTCTCAACGTCTTGAGCTCATTGATTGATAAGTGTGACGCTGCCAACTACTGCTGCGAGGTTTTCCAAAGCTTGACGGTGGTGATTATTAAGTTGCGTTACAACGAAGTGATCCTGGGAGCGGCAGTTTCCAATGTGTCCCATGAAAGCTTGTACAAGATCAACAACGGAAATGTCCATTCAAACTTGTTTTACCTTGTAAATGACCTAAACAAGGACAACTTGGCGGTAGCAGAGGAGCGCTTGAACCCGTTTGACCACACGGTTAACTTGGACGACTTGATTCGGTCCAAGCCATTAGCTACATCTGATGACAATGTCAGCGACAACCTGGTCCCGCCCTTGACGCCAGCACATGCATTTGAATGGCTCAGCACGAACGGACGAGGGGAAAATCCCGAGGCTACACCACACGCCCAGCCCTACGACTTGGACTTGTTCTTCAAGGAATTGGACGTCCAGCCGTTATCACTCGCAGTTCCAGACCCAACCCCTAGTGTCGACACATCTACAGGAGAATCACCAGCAGTTCCCAACAAGGACGGTCGGCAGACGTTTGAGTTGATGCGAGGAATGCCCAACGAGATCATCTGGGACCAGTTTTTCACCCATCCCGGGCAATTGATTCGGGCAGAGATGAAGGATTCAGTACTGAAGCCAAATAATCACGATCTGGATATGGGCTAGAGCCCATCTCCTAAACGGCTTTGGCGCACTAATTCATGAGAATTACCAACAATTGACCAACAGCAGACACTCATCACCTCCTCTCGTTGATTTCTTTCAAGTCATCGGCACTATAAAACGGCTCAAGGTTATTAATATCTGCAATGAGGCCCACAGCCTGCTCAGTAATGGTCCCACCATTGACCTCTTGAATACCCACCACCGTGACATTTGTCCCGTCGTATATCGCCTCCACATCGACAATGGCACCTTTACGAACTGCTGACGGCGTCACTGTCGACAATTGAGAAAGGATGTTTAGCTTCAACCGTCCATACGGCGACTTGATAATAGGAGGATGGGTCACCACGATGCTCGATTCCTGGTGGAGATAGTCTACCACCTGACCAATGATTCGAACCCGGAAGGTGTTGCTTGGTGACGCATTGGGAAACTCGTCGTGCAACGACCCAGGAATGACAATCACCCTGGTCATTGACAAAAGTCGCGTATACGACGACTCCGTTGATGTGTTTTGGGATCGTCTTTTGTCTGTGAACATGGCGACCTAGACGTTGATGCTCGTTTTGTGCACGACTTTGTTTTTGCAACCATTACACTGGGATGGTGTTTGACTACATTGTTGATACAGTACAATAAATAAATATCTATTCCGCTATTCCTCCTTGGTACGATTTCCGCTCTTTTCCGTCCCATGCATTTGCACAAGGTTCTATCTAGTATCCGTTGTTGCTCTGGTATTTGTTGGTGTGCGCGTGCTTCTCTTAGTCGTTTTCAACCATGTCTGAAAACAACATCAACGCCTTGTCCCGATCTCGTATCTCGTAAAACACACTGGGCCGTAGCATGTAACCATAAATGCGGTTGGAATCGGTGAATGGAAACGCACTGGTGTACGATCGTTTCCCCGTTGATCGGCATAGCTGGCCCAAGCACCCTCGACCAGTGCCTTTGGTGGCACGCATGGTGAACAAACGGTCAAAACGCGATCCCTCAAACTTGGAGTAGGCATGGCACACCCGTGCTGCCATTGTCTCCAAAGTGGTTGTCTGCACCGTGCAAAACTCCAACCCAATCAACTTGATCGATCGCACAACCTCGTCTTTGGCGTTGGCATCAAAGTTGGTCAACTTCTCCATCCACTCATCCCTGGAATCCATGTATGCCAGATACACGATAATGTAGTTGGGGTTAGCGTCGTGGAACCACTTGGGCATGGCGGAGCGCATGTGGTCGGCAGAGACCGTCTTGTCATGGCCGCGGACAAACGACTCTCCGTCGAGGGAAAACAGGTACTGCTCCAAGTACCGCTGACAATAATGCTGGTACTTGTCGTAGCCCTCGTAGTCACACCAAAATAACCGGGAAGCATAGCCCTTGATAAACGACGGGAACACTCGCGAAAACACCTGCTCGCCAAAGTACAACGAGCCATACTTCAAGGCATTGACAAGACAGGTGCGGGAGGTGGTGGCGGGCCACATCACCTTCATGGTGCCAAAGTCGGTGCGGACGTTGCCCAAACCCGAAAGCAAAATGTCGATACGTTCGGGCACTGACACCCCCATGGCAGCAATGGAATGGAGCTGGTGTTCATCTTGCATCAAATCCCGTTGGTCAAACGAAGACCACAACTGCTTGAACATCTTGAGATGCACCAACGCCACGAGAAGATTGGACAACCGCACCACCTCGGAGGACTCAGACTTGAGGTCGCGCAGCATCTTCTTGTGCAAGTGCTTGGCTAGTCGGTAGGGAAGAGAGTCATCGAGCTCGAAGCGGGCAATGGGGTGTCTGGCGTCAATGGCGGACGCACAGTATTCAAATTGAATATCAGTGAGGTTGGGGGACCGTGATTCCTTGATGCTCATAGGTGAGTGCCATCAATTATGACTGGAATTGAAGAAACGGCCCCTCCAGCGGGGATTGGCCCCATTTTATTATTTATGCACAGAAGAAACCCAACCGTTAATTACAAAACCATCGCCAAATCGGGCGTGATGGCCAGTTTTATCCTGTAATGGATAGTAGCCGGGGTACCGTGTAATTGCAACACAAAAAGCCCGCCCTCGTCTACTATGGGCTGCAGCCACCAACTACAACGATGAAACACCACACAAGCACGAGATTGATGTAGCAACTTCAGGGTCTTGTGGTGCTAGGTGACGCACCACGTCTGTGGACGACCCCAGAGAAGCTATTTATCTACGGACCCCGCGCGTGCTGACAACATTCTCCCCTCGGACAACGAAAGGGAAACCCCCTTGCTGAGAAAAATGCTCCTTTTAGTCATGGGTATTCCCGGTTTAGTCACAGTTGCAGTTTGCGATTTGCCACGAGTGGCACAAAGGGTAATCCTAAAGCGTAGGTGCAGGAAAGGAGATCCAGGCGTGGCCGTTGGTGCCTTTGAGACGCGCGGGGGGCTGACAACGTTGCCCTTTCTGTTCTGATTGGTATTGGTTACGTTGCAATAATCCTGTTATCACCAACATTATTGTAAGGAAACTTGGCATGCGATGACAAACAAGAGCATATCTCACTTGTGGCGACAGCTGTCACGTCTGACATGCAAGTAGATGCAAACAAAGTTTCTACCCGCGCGATTGCCTGGGACTGCAATGCGCTACCACTGCCACTCGTTTTGCTGGACATGAAACGATCGGTTCGTAGCGCAGATACTGTAGGATCACGCTGCTGGTGCCTCCCGAGCGGGGCAGGTTCGAGATCGGTCCGTGATAGTGAGGATGTGCCGGGTTTTTGTAGCGTGATTCAAAGGTTCCCTAATTGAGGCAACGGTGATCAATATCCGTAGACACAACGCCTTGCAAAGCACCTAACGGTGTGCTCTATATCTACATGAACCCTGTACGCCCCCAAACCGTGCCGTGGCTGTCAAAATATTTACAATTGTATATAGAAACGGGGTACGATGCTGTCTTTTTGCAACCTGATGCACCTTGCAACAGTGCAAGACATTTGGTAAATCCCACCACTGATCCATAGCTATCAGCGAACTCAAAAGCTTAACTACAATTCACACGATATCGCTACCCAATATCTATGAACACAGGCTTAATACCCCAGGCAAACCAGACATCCACTCATTGTAGCTTCAGCAACCCCATATTCCAAGATGGCTTTCTCTATTTGAGACAGACACTACCTGGTAGCTCTGAAAAATTCCTGATTCCTACCATGACTACTATATCCATCTGAACGCCAATGAAGCATGAAAATCCTCAAGGAAAGAGACAGTTTTCTCTCCAACTATGAAGTAGTGCAGCATTTGAAGGGGATCAAGAAGAAGTACAACTGGACGTTTACGGAAGAGGACGAGAATGAGTTGCAGCAGGAAAAGCGCAAGAACAAGAAGCGGTTCACTGCCTGTGGAGTCAACCTCGAGGTCATCACCAGAGATGTGTTGGCATATGACAGCCATAGTCCTTCGTCAGCAATCACCTCGGATGAAGCGTTCAAGGAGATGATGATATTTTTGAACCAATATGATTTGATGAAGGTGGAAAAGTTGCAGATTGTGAACTCTTTGCCGAGATCAATGGTCACTTTATATGCCCTTGTCGAGGAATGTGACCAGAGATACAGCGAGGAAATCTGCCAGGGCATTCTTGATAAAATAGAAGAATTGTTTCCGCTGGAACAACTGGAAGAACCGGAGGAAGAGGACGACCAGGAGGACGATGGCCAACAAGATGTCGACATGCACGAATAGAGATTATTTACTTCCCTTGTATATTATTGTAAATTAGATGGTTTTGCACAGTCAAATTGTTGTAGATTAATTCATTATTCTATTATCGGTCTATATAAACTCGCCCATAACCCTCATTTTAGTTAACCCTAAATCACCCGACTCGTCAATTTCATTATTTGGCGTGGTGCCATTGGAAACAATCAGCTTTGGCAATGGAAGCTGGCCAATAATCGGCAATGTTGGCGGCGTCAATCCATAATTGTATATCTGGTCTTTAATATTACCCATCATCTCGGTAACTTCGCTCAATAATCCGGTGGGCCCAACCGCAAACAAAGATTCGCCGTCATCTTTGGAATTGATCCACCCATGTTCACATTCTTCTGTGGTTTCTTCAATTTCTTCATTTTGCTTGGCAATCAAGTCTCGAGATATTATTCTCACAAGATCCAACTCCTCGTCCAAGGAATCATGCTCGTCTGCCACCAGACTATAGACAGTCTCTGTATCGGTGGCTTTTACATTTGTATCACAGTTGGGGCCAAAATGGTTTTCCACCAAGTGTTGAATCACCGGCCACCCATAGGCGTTGGCAAACCGCCTTCTCACAATAATATTGTTGTGCGCATCAGGCTTCAACTTTACCACCACTTTTCTCCAATCCATGTTCTTGTGATATTCCCTAGCAATCTCTTCCTCGATATAGTCTGTTGACAAAGAGTCAATCTTATCCAAAAACTTTTTCTTTATTGTTGCCGAGTAACTATCACTGCCAGAAATAGTAGTTGTGTCCTCGCGATGAGGTAAATCTTCCTCGTGGTACACTTTATCGTGAATTACCACATTGGGCCTCGAAGAGGGATCAATAATATACTTCAAAGGTGGCAAAGGTGGCAATATTACCGATGCTGCCGATTCTAGAAAGTTTGCATTAGGGATTTCACTAAACCCAAGCGATCCTTCACGGACAGTCGAATCTTTAACCTGGAACCGGTGATATGATGCATCGCCCTTTTCTATCTGCTTTTGCGGCATAAAATACGACAATAATGCCTGAACTGGCAGGAAACCAGCTTCATTATCCTTACTATTGATGTTTTTGGGTATTTTACTTGAACCCTCAGCTTCTTCAACGTCGGTTTTTGTGTTGATTATTTGAGACAACCCCTTGTAGTCCAAGTACAACAAAGATGAAGTTCGTAAGGGAACAATGCCATCGTTTATTGCGTTGGCATATATGGTTCGCCGCGCAAACAATTTCAAAACTTGATGTGTGGGTCCCTTTGGTAGCAACAATAGCAAAGGCTTTGAGTCATTCTCCAAAAATTTCAATCCGATATCTTGGCCCGTCTTCCCAACTAGTCCTGCCAGTAAGGCCAACTTAACAAGCATTGGATTCTCATTAACCACCCCCAACAATGGTGATGACAAGGTGATGAAGTTCACGGGGGTGATAGTGTCAAAAAACCAGGGGAAATTCACCTTCAAGTATGCAATAGCAAAGGTTTGAACACACCCACCTAATGAATGACCAATAAAAGAGATTCTATCAACCTTACCGTCCTTCAAGGAATCAGTCTTTGTCACCAACTCAACAATATATTCCGCCACCCGGCTTCCCAAGTACTTGATTCCTCGTTCTGTCTTGCCCACGTTGCCGAAAAAGCCCTTGACCACGACATTCTCGTTTGTTCCATGGCACATTGCATCGATTTGCTCCTTCAAGTACAACATATCGACACTAACATTCGAGTGCAACCCGTGGGTGAGAATAACCAAGTGCACGGGGAGGTTGGGTTTGGGCACGGGGAGATTCCAGAGGTCCAATGTGTCTTGATTATACACATTTAGATGGTCAAGAGGAGCAAAAATACCCACTTTATCAGCATTGGCCACATTTCGCTCCGGAAACGACGACTCATGGAGGATTTGCTTCGAGGTGCCCACCTTGATCTCAAAGTCGATGGAGATGGTGTTATTGAAGATGATCTGCGATACCATGTCCACAATCCACGAGTAACCCTCGGGCTTGATGGTGTGGCACGCAAGCTGCATGTAGAACGACTGCCCCGGGAGAAGCTGGGGCTCGTACACCGGCTGGTCGGCGGTGACGAAGCACTGCTGGTGGGGGTCGTAATCCAGCAGACGGCAGTCCACGTATAAGATGCAGGGCCCCGCGAGGTAGGCGGCCCTCATGGCTACCAGCATGGTGTTCTTGACCTTGACCCAAAGCGTGGGGGGGATGATGATGTCATCGCCACAGGCGTGCGGGGTGAAGTGGATCTTGAACCGCTCGATCTGGCCCGCTTTGACAGACTTGACCTCCCGGTAGAGAATGCGGTCTTGCATGTGATCCAACTGGTGCTTGGTCATCACGAGGGGGATTGGCGCCGGTTCCGGCACGGGCGCGTCTCGATTGCTATCAGACACGTCCATTTTCCATGGCGGACTGTCAAAGGGCACGAAGGAGAGGGCGTCTAAACGGTGACGAGCAAACAGACGATCATTGTGAGTTTGCCAGTTAAACCATGTGATGACTGGCGGGTGACACAAAGGCACGAGGTTCGTGTGCGTGGATACAACGTTGCTTCTGCCTGCATATAGTCCTGCCGTCGACATCCGGGGCCCGTATCGGGAGCCAAATCCGGGGGCGCTGCCGCAGTGACGGGAGCACACGGGCCATGAGTGCCGAGGACCTCCATGCCGTCGAGCTCACGGCGCACGCGTTGCTCAGTGGGCCTCTCGACAGCTTGAATGACAACTTCGAGCTGCTCAACCAGTCGCAGGTGATCCTCTTGACGCGTCTCCGCCTCATTGAGCGCAAGTTGGTGGAGTTGCGCGCCACCGTGGTCGACGACGACAATGTCATCGACGACAAGAAGTTGGCAGACCGGTTTGCCAGGATCAAGACGTTGAAGAAGCGGCTCGAAGGGTGCTTGAAATCGTTGCACAAGGTGGAGGTGAGGGTGGACAAGATCAACAGCACCTTGGCACCCTCTGACGACGCGAATGGACACGTGAGCTAACCATGTTCCACGCGGGTCCAGTGCATTCTACATAGTGTATTACGCTTCCTCTATTAAGAGGACAATTTATGTGTGACGATGGACGTGGTACTTGTAGACGGATAAAGTAGGCTAGCGGATTTATGGCGTGGAGATTCGCAGGGGCGGAAATTGGGCCTAGTGCTTGGCTATTTCCGCTCCCAATACACCGCTACAGCAGCATACTACGCTTCGGTACTCTCAAGACACTTACAACTTTCTCTATAACCCCATATACACCCACATCAAAAGAATCTGATGAACCGGTAGGGAAAGCCTATTCCCTTCAACCCAAAGATCGACAACAACAAACTGTAGAGCAAGAAGATCAACACACTCACCACCGAAACCAAGAAGAAGTTGACGGACTCGCTTTTGATGTCGGGGGCACGCTTAATCAACACAATCACCAAGATGCTCAAAAGACCGTACAAGAACGACATCACTTGCGTCTCCACCCCCAACTGGTTTTGTTGCCCCGGAATAAAGTACTCGGTCCTGCCATCCTGGTGCTCAATTACATATGGCGAGCCCCTGATCTGGTTGAACATGTATCCCGTAGTGAACAACAAGATCGAGATCAATGCTAACGCACTCCATGTGATCCTCGACAAGGCAAACTGCAAAATCCTCTTGTGGAACTTTCTCACCGCCAACACCGTCAGGAACACCACAAACGCATTCTGGGCAATGCGGGCCTTGTTGACAGGAATATGCAAATTGATCTTGTGCCCCGTGAGCCCCGAGATCCACTCCAACATCAACCCTCTCTGGTCACCTTGGAAAAATTGGTACTCGAGCTTCTCATTGATATAGTTGTTGGGACCCAACTTGTCACTAGGACTAAAGTAGAATATCTTGGGGATGTTATTCAATTTAAAGATAGAGAACAACTTTTTGGATTCCATGAACTCCGTCTTGAAAAAGAAGACGTTTTTGGGAGGTTGTGCTTTGGGGTCCTCACTATCAACCTCCAACTCTTGGGGAGTCAACCCGTTAGGGTGGTCCTTGTACCATGAATTGGCAATGATTTCAAACTCTGGCCCAATCTCCCGACACAATACACAGTTGATCTGAGAAGATTCCGACGTGAAAAGCACCACAACGTGGTAGTCCCGTTTCCCATTCAACACGTTCTCAAAGTTTTCGTCACTCAATGGCAACACCTTGTTCTTCTTACTCTTGACAACATTTATCAATTGATCATTAGTGAAACCGGCAACCACGAAGGATACCAACGTGAATGCTGCAACGAGCGTTTGAATCAACACCCCCTTCATTGTTGTTCTTCGTTGGGTGGCAGTACTTCCTCACTATTGTCGAATTGTAGTGGATTTTTCAACGCCCAGCCGATCACGTGCACATTTAGTGTTGCACCTCAAACGGTGACGTCAATCAACATGAGTGAAGTGGGGCTTGCAATGTAAGGCATAGAGAATGTCTACTACTCTAAAGGGGGGTTTAACCGTCCTAATTGTGGTTATTGACAAACCAAAAGCTTCTAAGACAACAATTGTGAGCATTAGCAAAGTATTTAAATATGAACGATATTCGCATTAGAATTACAAAATAAACAACCATTTGATACAACCCATACCATAGGCCTACTCAAATATTTAAATAGAACTACTCTAACTAGTCTCTTTGCCCAATGAAAACTTTATTGTTGCTTCCAACATTAACCACACATCGACCAAATCCTATTTCAAACCTCTCAACAAGCAATATATACCTTCCTGGGGTCTCCACTTCTACCTCTGCAAATATTCCGTAGAAGGAATTGTCAAAGTCTTGGTTAACTTGGATGGGAAGATGAGTGGTTGCATTGAATAACGACGCTCTAAGAGCGGGATGATAATTATTCTGGATTTCATGATCCATGTCCGAGTTAAAGTGCTGAACATGAAACGTAATCCGAGAGTGATACGATTCAACGGTGAAATACAACTTGTATCTGTTTGTATTATTCCAAGGAAATTCCTTCTTGTAGTTGAATAATCCTAAAGTATTTCCGATTTTTGTAATTCGGATATCTGAGGATGAATTGGCAACCAATTGAAAAGATCCTTCTGACCTGTCATACGCCGAAACTACCAACTTGTAGCAACCTGCAGTCAAGTCGTAACTGTTTAACTGGTGGTTGAGATTGTAATTTTCATTATTGACAAGCCGTGATTTGTCGAAATTTTTGATTTTCTTGCCAACATCATTCTTGTCGCTGTGAAACAAATGAAAATTGATCTGGGTTTCAACGGTGCTATATAGAGCAATCAATACTCTGGAAGGATCTGCAATCTCTATGTCATATTGGGGATTATTTATATAGGTAGATATTGCCCAATGTCCGCCATTTGTTCCTAGTCCCCATTCACCATCTATTTCTTGTAAAAATGAGTATGCATGAGTCTGCTTTTCAAATTTATAGTCGCTGGAAATATTGTTCAATAACGTCAAGCTGAAGATACAATTGGAATCTGATACAACCATTGCTGTGTATGAAGTATTTGATGCCATCTTGACTTTGACCAACTGTAGTCGATTGTTTGTTTCCGAGGACAAGTTTAAATTCTCGAACTGATTGGGGGTCAATAATCTTGATCCTGCTTTGTACAAAATTACCTGCATCCATTGGTCTTTGATAGGAAGGTGTCTCTCCAACAAAAGCCAAATTTCCTCTTCATTGGATTTCGGGTTGGTAAAGGTGAGTTGCGGCTGTCGATAAAACAATGATCTCGGTCGGTAGACAAAGTCTAATTGGTGGCTGAAGTCGAAAGTCGGCTTCCAATTGATGTAAATGTAGCGGAAATTGGTGAATTCATCTACTGAAACTAATCGGCAATCTTGGTTGTTCTTGTCGATCCACGGATTCTTAATTGTGATGCAAGAATTAGTGTAGCCATCAATCACGTAGTCATGATCACTAATCATGTTGATTTGAGTGCTGAGGTTCTTGCTAAGTGTGCCTGTGCCTATCCCTAAAACAAGTTTCCCCTGTTGACGGTTTTGCCATAGTTGATCGAAATCACGCGGGAGTTGCCCATTGGCTATCTTGATGATCTGGGGAATCCATCCTGTTAACATGTAAGTGTCGTTGGCCATGTTCGAGCCATTGAACCGATACCCTTGGCCCATTATCTTCAAATATGCCTTTTCAATCAATGCTGGCCAGTACAAGTCAGGGGTATCAAACGATTGCATTACCAAATTTCGATTCAGGCTAAGCATGGGTAGCGTGTTGTCTATTGCCACTGTTCTAAATGTGCCATTGAACTTGAACTTAACTTGATACTTTTGAGATGGTGAGTGGGGAACAATGGAATCCACGATCGGGAAGTCCAAACCGACGATTGCAAGAAACGATGACACAAATGAACAATTGGGCAATAAGTCTTGGTATAATGTGATGAGGCTGGCTTTATCAGCAGTCCAATTGGTGGCGTTTACTTGCTGGAATTCAGCTTGGAGCTTCTCGTGAAGATTTTGAATACTTGCATCGGCATCGGAGTAGGGCCCAGTGACAGCAAAGAGCGGGTCATGGGAAGTCAACAAAGGGGAAAAATGGATAATGGGAGGGGCAAACACCAATTCCGAGAGCTTTGAGCTGAGCCATAAGAGCTTCTTGGAGACTGACCACGATAGGGAAGGGTTGGCGATGTCGTCGTACATTTGCAAAGTGTATTGGGAAAGCACGGGTAACTGCGGAGCAGAAGTGGTCTTGGCCAACAGGTTCAACACCTTGACAGCGTCAATGCACTCCTTCTTTGCCTTGGCAACATTGTCAGTCGACACATAGAGATGGGAATAGTGAATATGGTGTAGAAATTGGTCAAGGGACATTCATGTACATCTACTACAAGAAAGTGGCATTGAGAAAATCGAGTCTGCGAAAACAACCTTTTTGTTACTTGGGGAAACATCAACATGTCATCCACGGTGACCCATAGACGAAAGAAGAAGCAGGTGCGGATCGACGAGCCTGACGACAAAGTCGCGGGGCCGCGGCAGCGATCGACATGGCAATTGGTAGTGTTCATCTTTGCCATCCGACTCGTGAACGCAGTATCGATGAAAACGTTCTTTCAGGCCGACGAGTACTACCAAGCATTGGAGCCTGCGCATCAGTTTGTGTATGGCTACGGATATATCACCTGGGAATGGAAGCAACGATTGCGATCGTCCATCCATCCATTGATATATGTCCTTGGATACAGGCTCGCAGGAGACAACCCCTGGTTGGTGCGCTTGGTTCCCAAGGTGATTGGGGCCATGATTGCAACCATGGGAGAGTATAATCTCTACCGGTTCGTCGAGGCGTACACCCATGACTATCGGTTGGCACTCACCACGCTTGTATTGTCATTGTTGAACCCGTTCAACTGGCATGTATCGACAAGATCGTTCTCCAACAGCTTTGAGACCGCCATGACCATAGTCGCTCTACGGTGGTGGCCATGGCAGCAGCGAGTTGGGAGATGGTGGTACCTTTGTTTGGCGGTGGGATTGATCACTTGCGTGATTCGTCCCACCAACGCGTTAATCTGGATTCCCCTCGGGGTATGGATGATGGCCACCGCCACCAATCTCCTGGCAACGTGGTTGGCATGGTCAATGTTGGTGACGGTGATTGTATTTGCTGCCAGTGCGGGGGCCGACTACTACTTCTACGGGCAATGGACGTTCCCCATATACAACTTTCTCGAGTTCAATGTAGTCAAGAACTTATCGATCTTCTACGGGACGGCCCCCTGGCACTTTTACCTTGGACAAGCGGTGCCATTGATGTTGATGACTTACTTGCCCCTTGTGGTGTGGGGACTCGAATGGAACCCATTGGTGGTGACATGCGCACTTTACCTATTTGGGTTTTCGTGTATCGCCCACAAGGAGTTCCGGTTCATTTATCCGTTGCAGCCAATGTTTCTCTTGCACGCTGCCAAGGGATGGCAGCGATTGCGGGTTCCGACATGGATTGCGGGGTTTGTGGTGGCGGTGAACGTGGCGGTGGCGATGTTTTTCACCTTGGTCAACGAACGAGGGGTCATTGACGTGGTGGACTACTTGCGGAGGGAGGAGGAGCCGTCGGTGGGTTTCCTCACACCCTGCCACTCCACGCCATGGCAAAGCCATTTCCACCGTTCGCGCTTGCACGGGTGGTTTCTCACGTGCGAGCCGCCGTTGCACTTACACAAACCCACTTCAAACGAGATGCGCCGTTATCGTGACCAGTCGGACCAGTTCTATGATGCACCTCGGCAATTTATCAAAGATAGGCTCGGTAAGGAACTTTCCTTTCCTCAACACCTAGTGGTTTTTGAGCCCATGCAGCCAATCGTGGAAGAGTGTCTCGGAGATCATTACCATCAGTGTCAGCTGTTTTTCAATAGTTACTTCCACTGGGATCCCCGGCGACGGGGTCACGTGTTGGTGTACTGTCGCAACCAGGTGGAGACACACCCACCCACCACGGGCTTCCCAAGTGCATAATCAATAATGGCGGCAATGCTATTACGGCGGCCAGTCAGGTGAGGGAACGCTCACCACCATGGCCCGAAAAAATGGCGGGAATTGGTCCGCGCAGAAACAATGCAGGGAATAATCATGGCCGGATATTTTTTGTCATTAGGAAATGACAAATTTGGTGGTGACGACGCATGGGACAATTGTTCCCGTGACCTTCGGTAGTCACAGATCCGATGGCCGCCAGCGTGCACCTGATCCCTCACCTTACATGCTGCAACGTAGACAAAATGGCAGGACAAAGCCGCTGCCGCCTACGGTTAGCCACCCGCCACCCAAAAACGTATGATCAGTTTTAGTTTTCCCACCAAAGTTTAAACAATCACGAGGTGGCTCTGGTGAGGGAAATTTTCCCCCGCCGGCACAAATTACCGTCTCAACCAGGCCATTGCCAAGGGCGGTGACGGGCAATTGCAAGGCAATTGACGGGGGTTACAACGACAATTCCATGGCAATTGCTCAGACGGGGCTGGTGGCGGTGGTGGTGACAAGCCTCCCGCCATTTGTCCCCCGGACCGCTGGAAATATGGAACCCCCCATGCTTCCGTCAACAAGGAGACAACAATATTTTTTGTGCAATTAGGGAGGGAAAAGTGATGAGGCCTATTGTTTGATGATGTCGCTGTTTTAGATTTCCTTGTAATCACCAGAAACTTGTTCCATCACCGCATTATTTTTTAGCATTCCACACATTATTATTCTGCACACCACTAACACATTTATTCTCCTACATGGAGAGATGGACCACCACGGACCCAAGTTGGGGATTTCTCCTATTCGTTATATGAAACATTGCCGTACAAAATTGCCGGTAGCGTTATGTCACTGCGTTTTTTTTCTGGTGTTGCTTTTGTGACCGTCTTCCCCCTTGGGGTTTTTTTGCATCCGCCAGCAATGGTATTTAAGGACAAGCAAATTTCCCCTAGTTTTCACCATTGGCTTTTGGTTTGTTTGTTTTTGTTCTCCACGAGCATATCTCCCAATTGTTCAATTGAATATCTATCAATCAAAAATGTCTATCCCAGCTACCCAAAAGGCCGTTGTCTTCGAACAAAATGGTGGTCCCTTGGAATTCAAGGACATTGCTGTTCCAAAGCCCAAGCCTAACGAATTGTTGATCCACGTCAAGTACTCGGGTGTGTGTCACACTGATTTGCACGCATGGCAAGGTGACTGGCCATTGCCAACCAAGTTGCCCTTGGTTGGTGGTCACGAAGGTGCCGGTGTCGTTGTTGGCTTGGGTGAAAATGTCACTGGATGGAAGATTGGTGACTTTGCCGGTATCAAATGGCTTAACGGTTCTTGTTTGAACTGTGAAATGTGTTACAACTCCAACGAACCAAACTGTGCCAACGCCGACTTGTCCGGTTACACCCACGATGGTTCTTTCCAACAATACGCCACTGCTGACGCTGTCCAAGCCGCCAGAATCCCTGCTGGTACCGACTTGGCTGAAGTTGCCCCAATCTTGTGTGCTGGTGTCACTGTCTACAAGGCCTTGAAGACCGCTCAATTGAAGGCTGGTGAATGGGTGTGTATTTCTGGTGCTGCCGGTGGTTTGGGTTCTTTGGCTGTGCAATACGCCAAGGCCATGGGTTACAGAGTTGTTGCCATTGACGGTGGTGCTGAAAAGGGTGAATTTGTCAAGTCCATCGGTGCTGAAGCCTACATTGACTTTACCCAAGAAAAGGATATCGTTTCTGCTGTGCAGAAGGTTACCAACGGCGGTCCTCACGGTGTCATCAATGTGTCTGTCTCGGAAAGAGCCATTGACCAATCTTGTCAATACGTGAGATCTTGTGGTACCGTTGTCTTGGTCGGTTTGCCAGCAGGTGCCAAGGTCACCGCCCCAGTTTTCGACTCTGTCATCAAGTCCGTTTCCATCAGAGGTTCTTATGTTGGTAACAGAGCTGACACTGCAGAAGCCGTTGACTTCTTCTCCAGAGGTTTGATTAAGTGCCCAATCAAGATTGTTGGCTTGTCTGAATTGCCAAAGGTGTACGAGTTGATGAAGGAAGGTAAGATTCTCGGAAGATACGTTCTTGACACTTCCAAATAAGCATAGAGACACGAAGAACACGCAGTTTTTGTAACGATTTGATTTATTGGTAATTAAATGTATGTCATTAGGTGATTGTTTCCTGTAGCTAGCTTTGGTTTTCAAGCTTACGGTTTTCCGCTTGCAACTTGTCCACCCTGTCCTTGAGGACATTGTACTGGATTTGGTTGGTAAGGAACTCGTCGTTAATGAGCTCGATAGACTTGTTCTTTTCCCTGATTTCCAACGTCAACCCGTCCATTTTGTGCTTGAGCTTATCATTTGCCTTCTCGAGCGCCCTGATGGTGGCCTCGTGATGGCGGATGGCCGACTCCAACTTTTCGTTTTTGAGGGTGGCCGTGTTCAAGCTGGCAATAAGGTCGCTGTTTTCCTGCTTCAACTGGTGGTTTTCCTTGATAATTATGGATCGATCCAACTCCTCGGGACGCACGTTATCTGCCACCAACGACGGCGACGGCGAAGACGACGGTTCGCGGGCCTGGGCAAGCTGCTGGAGCTGGAGTTGATGGGTCAACTGCGAGAACGCAGTGAAGTATACCTTGTCACGTTTCTCGAAATCATCGCGGAGATTCAACTGTTGAAGGATCTCTTGGCTCCAGTGCATGGCACTACCGGGCAATGCTCCACACAAGTCAATTGTTCCAACAATGCAAACACCAACGGCAAGACGGCTGCATGTGAACGGGGAGCAAATGTTACTAAACGTGGAGAATGGCTGCACGACATTTCATGTCGCATGTCGCAGATTTCTCCATATCTTTTTTCCGCTGCGATAACAACCGTTTGTGGTCGTCCTTGTCACAAGCAAGAAGGCAAATTGTTGCCCCATTCATATATTGGCGTATATAGATAGTTCATTAATGAAGGTACACGTTCGCGGGAATGTCTGCAGTGTTACCCGTAGAAAACGAGTCAACAAGTAAAGCAAAAACTCTGCCAGCCCCCTCGACACGCGACATCGCCACGCCAGATGTACCTGTCACCACTGAAACTGCCACTGTGGAATCGACGACACACGTTGACGAAAATGGTGTTCTGAATGGCCTGTCCTACGTTAACGGAACCAATGGTGACGAAATCCCCGAACCGCAACCCACAAATGGTCGATTTTCCTGGTTTTTTTGGCAGCAACAACAACAGATTCAGATATCACAACATGGTGGCTCTCAAGTCCAGGCACCAATTCAAAGACCTGGGCCACAGGTTAACGACCATGACCAAAGACCAGGAACTCCATCAGACTCACAGATAACAAAGATACCTGGCACCAATCACAATTCGATTGAACCTATTGGAGGTTCGGTTCCAGGTGAATCAAAGAATTTGCAACATACAATTAACACCCAATGTGACCCTTCCAATGGACAAGTGGCTCATGAATCATTTCCACAGAATTATCAAAAACCTCCGCCACAAGATCCCGAAACCATAAATACACAGTGGATAGATTGGACGTTACCATATACAAAAATATCATCCATCGTAACTTTTGCATTCGCTCGACAAGAGATTCCTGAAGAACGAACCCCATTACTTGATCATTCAGTAAATCAACATCCCCAGGACAGCGCTACATGGTGGAATTGGGTCTGGGGCGCATCTAAAGCCATCGATGACGAAGATGACACCCTTACTTCAAATTTGGAGTTGTATAAGGCGGCCAAGGCAGCCATCGAAAATTCTAAGGAAGTTCTACATTACGCATTTATGAGCTCATTTATCGACCACAATGGGTCTCATTCAAAAGAGGTGGAGTTGGCAGTGTGGGGAACATTGACAGCAAAACAGCCAGTGCGATATCACGCGAGGAGAAGGCCTCTTTTGCCTAACGAAGTACAGGAAAAAACATTGAGAAATCGACTAGGTTCCTCTGCAAGTTCCTCAGTAAGCTCATTCATAGATTCTGCTCCCAATAATAGTTCATCAACAAAAGTAATCACCCCTCTATTCCAAGATAATTTTCGAGTGGTGACACTCCGAACCAAATTGCGAATCTTATCAGAGGACTTTTTGTGCCGGTTGCGAACTGAAAATCATTTATACAGACATAGACAAAATAGTATTTTGAATTTCAAGAAGAAGATAAAAAAAGTTGTTGTTATTGGCGTACATGGGTTTTTACCAATCAAACTAGTGAGGTCTTTAATCGGTCAGAATACTGGCAATGGTATCAAGTTTGTTAATGAAGGGGCAAAAGCGATTTTACAATGGTTATGCAAGGATAATCCCCAGCTGGACATTTCCCAGTATGATATTCAAACGATAGCTCTAGAAGGAAAAGGGAAAATAAATGACAGGGTGAAGCATTCGAAATCATTGCTCTTGAATTGGCAAGAAACCTTGGAGCAGAGTGACTTTATCTTCTTTGTAAGTCATTGTCAAGGTACACCCGTGGCGGTTAATTTATTGGCCCAATTGCTACATGAGCATCTGTACCTTCGTAGGAAACGGATTGGTCTTTTGAATATGGCGGGTATTAACATGGGACCATTTGTGGGTTTGGACTCCAAGGTGGTAATTCGAGCTTTTTCTCAGGTTGAAAATGAAATTATCAGCGAATTGTTTGAATACCAAAACCCCAATTCGAAATTAACATTGGATTTGAATGAATCCATGAAAGCTTTAATCGAATATGATGTCAAAATAACATTTAGTGGAGCTCTTAATGACCAATTTGTACCCTTGAGCTCAGCTTTGGCAATTCAATTCAGGCATCCAAATATTTATCGCAATGTTTTTCATTGTGCTGACGCCTCCACAACGACTTCCGTCACTTATTCATTCTTGGGAGGCTTAATTGAGATGATTTGCATGATGAAAAATGTGGGACATGATTATGATTATAACCTTATACGAGATTTAAGTGATAAAATTATAATGGAAGGTAATGCTAAGGGTCACTGTGACATTTTCAGCGTTACCAACGCCTACTATGAAGCAATACAGCATAGTTTGGAATCAACAAGCTTGATTAACAAACAGGATTTGGTTGTAAAAACGCACTACTCGATTGACGGTTTGAATATGTACAATTTGTTACCTTGGAATATTCGAAGCTTGTTTCAAGATTTAGTCAATATTCGCCACATTGGAAATATCAAACTAATTCAAGCCTTGTTATCCAGGTTCAAAGAGTGGGAACCTACCAACAAACAACTACGAGACATGAAATATTGCTTAGATGTCTTAAACGATTTTGAAATCGAAGAGTTGCTATTATGATCTCTTAAAGTTTGAACAAAATAACCAAAAGTTGAAGTAATTCGGTTATTGTCTTCTAAGCAAATTTGTCGTCAGTAGGAGTGCACATTCTATTTATAGAGAATGCATAAGAATATCCGATGAAGAAGTCCATTGAAAGAATGGAGCTGAAATTTGACGTAAAACCGCCTCATGAAGTTCAAGATAGAATCTTTCAAAAAGGCCCATTAGCAACAAATAGGGTCACCAGTTTTTGTCAAAACTAAGCTTTATTTGTGTGGAGAAAATTGGTCTTGAGATTCGTTTACGATTACCACTATTCGAGGTTGTGCAGAGGAAATAGGCAATGCTCCAAGCAGCATTACTTTACCAAAATAAGACCAAGCAGAAAGCAAGGTGATACCTTGGGCTTTGTGATTGTCAATTCACTAGGACAACTGATTGACTAAAGCCTTAGATATGTACTTGAGAGACACAATCTGCTTAGGCTTTTTTTTTGTCTTTGTAGATGACTCCAAAACTGAAATAATCACAATTGCATATGCAAGTTAGAAAAAATATTCGTGCTTTTGTTTGTTCTAACTTAAAACTAGTGATGCAGGAGAATCCTT
This sequence comes from Scheffersomyces stambukii, assembly GCA_002245345.1. NCBI lineage: Eukaryota > Fungi > Ascomycota > Pichiomycetes > Serinales > Debaryomycetaceae > Scheffersomyces > Scheffersomyces stambukii. Next base: position 149,198 of record NBZC01000012.1, read on the forward strand.
GCTCTATCACTGGCAGTTTTCAAGTTAAAAATAAAAAATAAGTTTCCCATTTACGAGAAAAAATGTCGTTCGTTCCCTTTCAGGAGTCTGACAAAAAATATATTTACTATCTTTCAAAATATGCGCCAGGTACTACTTAACCACAGGGACGGATATATCTCTCCTTCCAGATAGGGACTGACGTTCAAGCCTGGTTTCCCGAACAACATGGGTCCCAGAAACAAGTGCAAAGATATCCTGATGCTTTTCAAAATCCTTAACGGCTGTAGTTTTCCCCTTTTGGTATGCACCAGCATGTAAACTCAGAAGTATCTACTGGACACTATCAATAATATCTAAATTTGCTCTGGACAACCAAGAGAAGTTAGCCCTACAGGATCAATAGATACTGCTGGTTCATAATTCTATCCACCAATTGCCGACAAACTTGAATGTCATGTAACAGAGTCTCCGGCTTTTTTGGGCTAATTGACGAAGTATTTACTTGGCTGACTCAATTTTGTAATTACTTGCTCCTCAATTGGATTGATGATCGACATCTTCGCTGCTGCACAAACGACACCAACAGGCCTTTGTGATCTGGGAAATGTGTTGACATCCACCACCCTAAAATGGTGTACAATCAACAGGTTGTTCAGTTCCAGGGATTTATTTTTTACGTGGTAAAGGCATTCTATTACATTGTTTTTTGGCAAAGCAAATCCGGTAAAGCAAATCCTCAAATCCTTCTAACTCCACATTTTCACCCCCCGCATGCTTGTCAAGTGAGATATGATCAGCAATAGAACACCAATTTCTGTCGTGTATAATCCCGTCGTGTATGTGGTGGTCATTTTATAGCGTTCATAATTTCTGGGTTTGATTCCAGGCTTTGGGACAGAGCTCGAATCAGAACCGTGATTTTCCCGTGTTCCCGAGGTCCGTGTCACATTGTCAACATTATGGACACAGATCTTCCAGAAGCTGGCGCTGGTTATAATACATGAACCAAAAGTGTAATGGTGCATGTGCACAATTCAATAAGGGTTATATAGCTTTTTATATTCTGGTAACATTTGACAGTTGTTGTACACCTGAGTTATTGAATGCTATGTACACAAGGCAACCAGTACCATTATAGTCAGTTACATCATGAATTCCTAGACAGTTTACAGAGTAGTCCAAGTTACTGGATGCAGTGTTAGCAATTGTCACTTGATCGCGAACAAACCGGCTTAGAGAAAACAGTTGCCACTAGGTACCCATTGTGACTGATGTCTTGGCAACATTTGCTGAATAATGCAGTGTGTTCCCATTTCACAGCTTCAGTAATCGGGCTTTTTCCAGGTTCATGTAATAGTCACGACTAAAAGGTAGTTTTCGATTTCACAGAGGAAGTGTATTTCCGTTCATCATCTTTTTCGTATGCTTGTGGACATGGTAAGCTGATAATGAAAGGTGCGTAACCGACACGTCGAATAGACTACGCAGCTGCAACCCGTTGATTGTCACCAGGGTCGCCATTGGTTCTTGACGTCAAGCTACAGGGGGTACATTGTTCTCGCGTGGTAAAGTTGTACATGATAAAGTGTAAGCACAAAAGTGGAGGAGGCAAATGACAGATATAATTTGCAGCTAGTGAAAATCTCAGAATCTCAATGACGTTTTTGTCAGTCAGATAAACCAGGCTCTGACGTATTTGCGGCCATACGAATCATGTGGGGGGAGGGGGCAGATATAACAATAGAACAAAAAGTTTGAAAACTAAGCTTTCGATTGTTCTATTTTTCGCTCCCTTAATGGCTTCTTGTTGCCAAATTGGTATGTAGTAATTCTGGTAGTATTTTCTTTTTGCATTTACCCGGTGTGCTCTTAGACAAAGAACTGGCTCTCGATTATTTCAACCAGGTGCGTCGTTGAGAATAGCCCCGACGGAAAACAATGTACAATGCAATGTCGCGACCTATGGCTATTATTTTCCAGGTTTTAGTGAAAGTTTAGCCTCAATAATAAATCATTTTTTTCTGTGAACAAAGTTACTTCAATAAGAAATCAAATGCGTAAAATACTTCATGCGCGGACAGTGTGGACTTTTCCGAGCCAACCACCCTTGGTTGGGCTACTGGTTTGATGAATTGCTCTAGCCGAATTGACTAAGACCAAGCATATATGCAAGCAAGAGCCTTGCACTAATGTAAAAGAAACATGGTTGCCGATGCAATCTTCTGGGATATTTGTGGCGGCAACTTCCGTATTCACCATGCATTATCAGGCGGGAGAGGTGCAAGAGTGGTTGTAATGGGTACAGCGGTACAGGCGTGTTTCAAATAAAAAGATCATTTTTGTCGACAGCAAGTTATCTAGTAGAAACGCGACATTTTGCTTTTGAACCTTGACCTTGACATGATGTACCCCCCAATAGGGCAGGACATTGATAAGGATCAAAGTGGGCACTGGTTTATGACAAACTGTAAAACGGGTCCACTATGAGTCGACCACCAATAATTGTTTGGTCGGTTTTGCAACATTTGCTTTTTGATACAGCAACCGTGATGTACATAGCAACTGCTGCCATTTTTCCATAGTTTATCGGTGGTTTTGTTACTCGTGTGTTGGTCCCTTTCAACTAAACCAAAGCTTGTTTTTGCATCTTGTTTTTGCATCTTTCTTGTTTTGCGTCTAGACCGCCACGCCTCAATTTGTCTGGTGAAGGCATACTCGATCAAGAATTGGGCCTGCACCTTTGTTAGTCATCACAACTAGATATGCGCAGACTTAGTCAGCGAGGTACGGCTGGATTATGTCCCCGCGAAGACAGGAACCATCTCTGCTGCTCCGGGGCAGCATGCGTTAAAGTCGCAAGCTATATTTTGTTTTGGGTAACAATTGGGCATTTTGCGAATAAGCAACCGGACTTTGATGCTAGAGAGCTTATCAGAGGCCTCAAAAGAGGTGTTGTTGAATGGCAAATGACTGGGAGGAAATGTGACATGATTCAAAAGGACAAAGTTTGGCTAGGTTCTGATTTGCCATGCGTCAAGGATACAGAAGAATGATACAGCAGTCAAGAAACGAGAGAATTTTAGAGAGATCAGTTAAGCCGGCACAAATAATAGTCACAAACGCATTTTCCAACCAGTGTAAGAATCCAAAATTCCACCTTTGGATCTTGTCAGGGACATTCCTTCGGGGAAGAACGTGTGATGTTGTCATTATGCATTGCCCAAGTTGAAAAGGGTGGTAAGGTGGGGAGGAATTGAGTTTCGGAAGCCAAGGAGGAGACGCTGCAAGAGGATAAGTTTGGAGAGGAGGGGTCCATTGTCGGGGAGGTGGGAGAGTTGTAGGCAATGCAGACAATTGTTTGGATGTGTGGTTAAATTTTGGGACATGACGTGCCATGCGACATTACATAGTCCAATAAAACGAGGGAATCAATGGCAGGTAGTTGTATTTTTTATGTATTGTATTCACTGTACACCTGAGGGTTGAAAATATATTATTTTCTATCTGCATGTCGTCTTTGGATAATGATACTGTGCATCAAATGCATAAAAATAAGGTTTTGCAGTCACCGCTCCATCACTATGATGCCCTGTACACAACTGAAATAATAACGAGAAAGAATGTCGTCGCTAGTCTAAGCTATTGTTCTCCAAATCTAAAAATGCCCCCAACCACACAAAATAGGACAAAGGTAGGCGCGACACAGGAGCCCATTCACGAGTTGCTTGAGGACATCCTAGTACGTGGGGGCACGATTTTTCTTGGGTGGCATGAAATGCAACCCCAATCCGGAAAACAAAGCAAGCTAGGTGTCGTCAAGTTGGCTTCGGGATTGGATGGCGATGGCAACGGGGGGAGTGGGCCATTGTCTTGCTCGCGAAGATAGCCAGAACTGGCGAGCACACATATGACGATTGCAAGATAATCTGAAATAGTGGGAGAAAATAATCACTTGTTTAGACAGCCAAGGAAGGTGGACATTATTTTCAAAGGATATGCACAAAATAAAATATTATTTTGTTTGAGGTGGACCAGATTTATTTCTTTTTTATTTTTTTTTTCAAACCTAGTCCCCCAAAGGGACACAAAAAATTTTATATAAAAAAGAATAAATCTCAGTGTTGAAGATGGAATGAGTTTGCTCCCCACCCTCAATTGCTTGCCAGTATAAGAGTAAAGGCTTGTTTTGCCATAGACCCCAGATCCATCGATAAGTGGAGCGAGTGCGTGCCAGTTGACAACAGCCTGTCTACAGCCCCGGTTCCATTCCCCCGTTGCGGTTGCACCAACGTACATACAGCACTAAAAATTTTTTTGTGACTGGGCTTGTCCATCGTCCATACAATCGCCACCCTCCCATCCTCCATTTGCTGTACCGTCAAGCGGGTTTGTTGCAGTCACACATAACGTTCCCGTACAAGCACCTGACTACCCAACTGGTGCCCCCACTTACTCGTCCCCATTGGTACCACTGTTCCGTTTTCGATCCCGTTTCCTCTTCACCAGAAAAAAGGTAGAATGGAAATAGGGTGGAGACATCCAAGGTAGTGCACAAAAAGAAACTTGTCTCGTTTTTGCCCGGGGATTGAAATTTATCCTCCCCAGTTGACAGTTGGTCCTCGCTTCCCCTAGGATCGTTTTTATAGCCCGAGATCGATTTCCTCTTGACCCCACCCTCGTCCTTCTGGCTGTGCTAACACCCCATTTATTTTTCACCGTCTCCAAAACAAGGTTACCTGGAGGCTGTCTACTGCACAACCCATTTCACACGCCTGAACCTAAAAAAGGAAGCATTTATTTTTTGATAGAAAGACCCGATTAAAAATAATCGCCGGACAATAAAAAAGAAACTCCCGGCTCACATTGTACACTACGACACCAGACAGCAAAAGAGCATCCCATATATATACCGAGGATTCACGGACATTGACCCATCGGCATTCTAGAAGGACACTTGTATTTTACCAGCCCCCAGGTGCCAGATATTTATCATCAGTCATTGAGATTCCGACATTGGAAGCCACGACAACCCCCACGGGTTTCTGACACTTTTATCCACGACATTCACGACATTACCGTTTCCACTCCACTCCCAGAAACTGCACCCCATCCCCCCCCCACACCTCCTAGTCACTCCGCCCTCCCCACATCCGATCTCCCAGCATTTCGCATCCTCACATCCATACATAATGTCGTCTGACGAAGGTAGTTCCAAGCGAACCAGGGCGTCTGGTGAGGTATTGGACTACTTGCTATCCGAATTTGAGAAGAACCCCAACCCCAACCCCGACCAGCGCAAGCAAATCAGCGAGAAATCAGGCATGAATGAAAAGGCAGTGAGAATATGGTTCCAGAACCGCCGTGCCAAGATACGTAAGTTTGAGAGATTGCACAAGCAGAACCGCAGCATCCCCCCGCCACCATCGGTATCCTCACGAACATCAAGCTACAAGTACGCCTCTCCCAGCACGGGAACGGGAGATAGCACCTACAAACTTTCCTCGACTATCCCCATTGAAATCAACGACAAGTACTGCTTTGTCGACTGCTCGCTGTTGTCAGTGGGGTCTTGGCAGCGAATCAAGACCGGGTTCCACGACGACAAGGCGTTGAGCAGCCTTGTCAACTTGTCGCCATTCACCTTAAACACCACCATGGCCAACGTAGATCTCATGGTGATTTTGTCGAAAAAGAACTTTGAAATCAATTACTTCTTCCTGGCGGTATCCAACAACTCTAAGATCTTGTTCCGTATCTTTTACCCCATCAGCTCCATCGTCACCTGTTCTTTGTTGGACAACAACATCAACAAGGACAACAGCGAACTTCGGGTCAGCCTTGCCCATCAACCCAAGTTTTCGGTCTACTTCTTCAACGGAGCTAATTCCAATTCCAACCAGTGGTTTATCTGCGATGACTTTAGTGAGGGCCAACAGGTGAGTCAGGCGTGTGTCCAGGATGACAACCCCACCATTCCCCACGTTCTTGTGGGAGTCAAGAACTCGTTGCAATACCTTAATCAGTTTATCGTCGAGAACAACCAGAGCCACGTGTTGTATGACCATAATCTGGTGGGTGCATATGACAGCAACGGTCTCAATGGAGCCGGTGCCATCAATCCCAACACCGGCATCCATCCCAACTCCACTAACCCCACCACCACCACCGCGCCTCATCACGACAATTATGACTTTCAAGACTTGAACTCCATCTGGGAAGACCATTCCATGGCCCCCACCAACAACTCCACCACCCCTGTGCCGTACCCGGCGTCGACAACGTCGGCGTCGTTGTACGAGGCCAATGAGAATGGCAAGAATGCCAGCCACTCCAACAACACCTCCAACAACAACAATGCGTCGCCGTTTTCGGTGACATCCAACCACATGTATCAATCCGACACCCCTCACTCCATGCAATCCATGCGTCCCGCTGCCCCCGTGGCAAGCAACGATCACGATCTCGACGACCTCATAGCCTCTGCTCACACGCCTGAGTTTTTTGCAGGTGCTGATAGCCACCCCTCCACTGCCCTCAACTTGCACAATGCCCCCGACAACGACTCCATCAACAGCCCCTCGGTGAACAATGTCAATAACAATAACGCGGGGCCCGGGGTACACGCCTACACCCACCAGAGCATTCCCCACGGCACGGCGACCACGGCAGCGCCTGCGGGATCAGCATCAGACTTGTTGACCGACACTTTCCCTCCAACCGACTTTGACCTTGGTGACTACGTTGACGACAACCCCGACCACGCAGGCAATCCAGGTGCCGACCACGGTGTCGACAAGTTTATTGACTTTGGCAGCAACTACCCGTGAAAACGGTTGTTTTCTTTGCATTGTGTATTTATTCATCGTTATAGACATGGAAGCGGTGCCCCACCGGCCCCCACGACTAATGCCCCACTATCCTTCATTTCATTGCCCCACGTTTTGCCAGGCGTTTATTTATTGTGTGTAATTGTCTTCTAATTTTTGCTTGGTTTGTTTAACATATATAGTAATCCAACTATGACGCTTTGGTTGACTTGCAATGTGTATTATGTAATTCTGAGTTGGACACGGTGAACTAGCTGTTGCCAGCACTCCATCGGCTTCGGCATCCGACTTCTCTCGCTGGCTCAATCTGCCTTGAACACCCTCCATCCATCCATGTAGAACATCGTCCTGTAGTCTGTGCACGTGACCTCGCGGGTTTCCTCTGAGTTTTCCGAGAGCGCTACCACATGATGGGTCAATTTTGATCGTTTTGGCGCTGATTTCGACAAAACCACCTCTTCATCCACTCCATAATGCCCCGTCCACGAGCGTTGGTAGTTGCAGGACGACGGCCGTTTGCGTCGTGGGTGGCGTTGAGACCGTTGTCGTCGCCGGCGTCTGTGCAGGACACCGTTCCCCGCTCCGACCCCGCTCCGACCCCGCTCCGACCCAGTTTGCACTCCCTTCTTCCCAGCAAGAAGATCGTCAACCGCATCTTGTTTGATACCGACTCGCGGTTGCCTTACCGCAAGGTAGTGCCCGTGCTTGATGCTGTATACAGGAACCTTGACGCCCCCGAACGCATTGAGCTCCCCAGCTATGTCAGGGGCAACGACTTGATGACGATCAAGACGGTGCTCTCCGCCGTGAGAACAACCACCAACACCATAGACCCCAACTTGGTGGCAGTCGAAAACGAGTTGGTGGAGCAAGCGGCAGAGTTGGGCAACAACGACGCCATTGCCATGCTTGCGTTTGAAATCGTCCAAAAGAGAAACGACGGCAAACCCGTGGACAAGAACGACTTTGCCCACGCCCAAAAGTTGATTGCGGACTTGACCGGCATCCGCCATCCCCTTGTGTTCAAGATGGCCGGCGACTTGGCGTACTCGAGAAACCTCTTTGATCAGGCGGCTCAGTATTGGCGCCAGTTCATAGACTTGGAGCACGATACCTTGCGTGCGAGCCAGGTGTACTTCCATTTAGGAGTGTACTACTTCACGTGCTTGGCCAAACCGGACTTGACCCAGGCCCGATTGTGCTTTGAGAAAAGCATCAAGTTTGGCGAGTTGGACGCTAACACCGCCAAGGCCCACTTTTACTTAGGCCAGTTATACGTGGACATCGACCCTCGCGTCGCCAAGTACCACTGGCAAGTGGCGGCATCCAAGGGGTTAAAGGAGTCGTTTGCCAGCTTGGGATTTGCCGAGATGAATGTATTTGAGAACTACCACCATAGTATCGAGTGGTTCAAACTCGGGGTCGAGTCCTCCAACGACATCTCCTGTCTTATTGGCCAATTTGACTGCTACATCAAGATGAAAAACTACAAATCGGCGTACGCCGTGTTGGTCAACATCGAAAAGATCAAGAAGCAAATTGATGGCATAAAGCGTAACAAGAACAAGGTGGCGGCGATGCTGGCGGACCTCATGCTGTCTATGGACACGACGGAAACATCAGTCACTGCTTTTTATCAGTCAAGAAAGAGCGACATTGCTTCGTTGCCGTCCAAAATAGCATAATTTGTATATAGAATGACAATTACGGTGTCGTTATATTATAATGTAATTACTATATTATGATGTTAGAAATGTAATTCTCGAGGTGTTGCTATCGTGATTATCGTGGACGTGTCTTAAGGTAATAGTTAGCAATTATATGTAGCCACTCAGAATGAATTATCATGTTCCTCGATATTTCAGTTGAAACTAATATGAATGTAACTATCATAATTACTGCCACAATCATGACCCCTTGATATATCATAGTTGCAATCACAATGAAATCATCAATCAATAATAATATAGATTTGATTGTGAATATTATAGATGATTATCATGATATCAATTTCTGATGAAAATGTCCTGAATTCAGTTTATGAACATGATTCATTATTGAGAGTTGTTTGATTACTATGCCGTGCTTCTAGCAAAATGCAAGTACCATGAATGCAACCAGCACAATTAACTCTCGCACCGCCATCAGACTTGTCATTCCCTCGTCTCTTGTCTATCAACATACCACATCAATTAAACTACAACTATGCACATCTCCATTAACTCACATTTGACGAGCAATGTTCAACAACGCTCATCTCTGAGTATTTCTCTTGCAACGTCAACGGCTGAGTATTGGACCGCACCGCCATACGCTTGATTTGGGACGACTCTGTCATGACCATCGAGCTTTCATCGGGGTCAAGCTCGGGCAAACTGTCCTCCCCTTCCTGGAACCAAAAGTGGCCTAAGGTCTGCTCAACATTGTATCTGTCGCCCGAGTCCACCACAAGCAAGTGAGAAATAAGATCGAGAACAATGTCGTTGATGTCGTCCCAATATGGAGAGTAAAAGGCGTAGCTTCCTGTGAGTATCTGCTCCCGCATGTTTGGCGGCGCTAGCTCGTCGCTAAATGGCGGAAACCCACACAAGCACACGTACAAAAGCACTCCGGCCGACCAAAGGTCTACCTTAGTGGTGTAGTTGCGGTCATTGGTCAAGATCTCGGGCGCCACGTACGCCGGCGTCCCACACAAAGTGTTTGTGAACTTAAGCTCGCCAATGAATTTTGCCAATCCAAAATCGGCAATCTTGACCCGAACGTCATACTCGTTGTCGTCCCAAGGGCCAGTGGGCTTCTGATCAGGACTAGTTCTCGGAGTTATGTCGAGCAATATGTTCTCTGGCTTGATGTCGCGGTGAATGATGTTGTTATCGTGCAAATACTTGACTCCCGCAAGAATCTGGCGGAAAAATGCCCTTGTCTCGTTCTGGCGCAACTTGGACTTGTTGACTATTCGCTGAAACAACTCGCCACTATTCATTTTCTCTAGCACTAGGTAGGTGTTGACGGAATGGCGATTGATGGGCTCGACGTAATGGGACACAAACTTGACGATGTTGGCGTGGTGGATCGACAAGAGCAACTGCATCTCCTGCTGCAACTTAGCATCGTCGCTGGTATTGCCTGTCTTGTTGGGGTGGAAGATCTTCACGGCTACAACCTCGCCAGTCGACCTGTTCTTGGCCTCTTTCACCACCGCATAGTGGCCCGACCCCAACTGGTCGCCAAGAATATAGTCATCAAAGAACGATCGCCTGTAATTGGCGGTGGAAGGACCATCTGCGGTGTAGCGAAAGATGTATACCCCTCCAGTGCGGGCAAACGTGATCTTGTCGCCACTCTTGAGCATGGTGCTGGACCCTTTGCCAAGCTTTTCGTCGTTGACATAGAGCCCATTGGAGCTGAGGTCGGTGACACTCACGTACCGTCGTGACAGCATCTCCAACGTGACAAACTGGCAATGTTTGGACGACACATCGCCCCCCGTGAGCCGAATGTCACAGGAGCTGCTTCGGCCAACAATGACTCCGTGCGTAGACGGAACTATGCTTATGTGCGCCGTATTATCCTTGGTGTTGTAGAGTGTAGCCACTGCGGGGGACACCGTAGGTCGTTTGTGGGGCAGCTGGGGCTGGGATTCGCCGATTTTCTACCACGTTAGTACAATGTTGCATTACTGGGGGTGACGACATCGCGACATACTCTTTTTCTAGCCAACGACATTCGATTGGGCTTGTCTATAAGGGGTGGTGGTGTTTGTAGTGTTGTGGTGATTTGTTATGATTTGGACGTGCGGCTCAAAGTCATCGATGGTTGCCCGATTCGGAAGGATCGAATACTCGTGACACGTGATCGTGTTCCGGCTATCACGAGCTGGTGTCCATGGCCAAACCAGGGTTCCTGTTCGAGGTTGGTCGCTAGCACGTACTAGCATAGGAGTAGATTCAATGTACGTCAATTGAAACATGTGTTTATGTAATATTTTGTAACTGGGGATCCCATGGACTCGAGATCACCATGCAATTGGTCGATATGAACCCGAACATTTGCAGCATTTGATAGAGGGTTCTCGAGCACGAGATCACAAGATCCGGAGCAATAGGTCGTTTATATCATGGCTGCTCAACGCTGACAATCGATGGGGGTACTTTTCGCGGAGCTCGCCAATGGTCTCCGTCTGGCGATATTTCTTAGCCGCACCAATATCAACCGTGGCCAACACTTCCACCGAGTGGCACATCTTGAGGTATGCCTCGTTGCTGTCATTCGAGTACTCAGCATGGTCGTCGGTCTTGAGAAAGAGAAATCCGTGCAACAGCTGTACCACGTAACCAAAGTCGACGATCAACTGGTCCACACCGCCGCGCGTGAACCGGTTGTTGGTGATGATGTACTCGTGGAGAATGGTGCAGATGATGGTGACCACCTTGTCGGTGAGGATAAAGTAGTCCAATGCTGATAACGATTTCTGCAAAAAGTCCAAAAACGAGGGCAAGTTGGCTATGAGCAAGTTGAGGTCAGTCGACAGTTCCACGTCATCCTGGGAAACCAGGCGCAACTCCCATTGACTGGAATTAACGTATGCCTTGAGATCCTGTTTGATCTCCTTTTTCAAATACTGGCCGTAGTTGTCAAGAAGTTTGGTAATCAAGTCATCGTACTGCTTTTGGGCACTGTCAAAGATCCCCAGGTCGGCCTCGGTATTGTCGCTGGTATACAGCCTGTATGCGTCCCACAACTTGATAAACACCAACTGCTCGCTCCATTGTTCCAAGGCATTGCTGACAAATTTGGCCGAGCAGAACACCTCCGTGAGCATCTGCAACCCTTTGATGCTATTTTCAAGCTTGTTTGTCTCGTCGGAAGTATCCTTGATGCCTCCTGGCATGAAGCTCAATACCGCCTTGGAGTTGAAGGTGTCGATATACTGCTTGTATAATCCCATGACTTTGTCAAAATAGGCATCAATCAACTTCATTTGTATGGTGGACACGTACTTCAACTGGTACTTGACAATGGTGAGGGTCTGAAAGTGGCTGGTGAGGTTGTCGATCAACTTTACGAGGCCGTATGCAGAATATGTTGGTCTCAAAATGCTCTTGTGGACGCTTTCATCATTTTCTGCCAACTCAAATGTTCCCCGGTAGTCGTAGTCAATTCGGAGGGCATCTTGCGAGGAGACAATCTCGGTTTCGAAGCGCTTGGTTGCGAGCTGGTCTTCAAAGGTCAACCATTTGGATACTGCTGACGTCGACTCGTCGCCCTGCAAAAGAATATCGCTGGTGAGTCCCGTCCACTTGAACTCGGGTACCTTTTCGAATGAGTCAATATAAGGGTTATAGCTATAGGTGGTGCGGATACGTTGGTCAAACGACGACACCTCGTAGATCAAATGAGACAAGAGCCTGCCCCCCTTCTCTAAGTTGGTGGTCTCGTTTCTGTGGGCGTCGATGTTTCTATTAATGACGTTGAGAGCACCAGCAAGCTTGGCACGCACCGGCACCAACACCCCCGTGATGATCTCGTAGGTGCCCATCCGGTGCACCGACTTGAATACGTCGTCCACCACCATGGCCAACACCGGCAAGTTGCTGGTAAGAAAGGATTCTACGTAGTTGAGGGCCCATTCAGGCTTTGACAGTCGGTTGGTCTCCTTGCCCGGGGTATTGAAGTGGTAGTTGAACCTGGTTGTGAAGGGCTCCACAAGCACATCCACCGCCCACCACGACTCCGGGTAGCGCGGGGTGTCCTGGACCGCCTGCAAGTCGACGAGGGTGTGGAATAGGGCGGAGATCTCCTTCATGGCCTCCGCGGGCACGACATGGTCGCCGTCGCCTGCCGCAAGCCACTTGGAGGCTGCTAGCACGTGACGGAGTCGCGACTGTGCTTCCGTCCTGCGGTGGAGCAACTCGGCTGCGAGTTTTTGCTGCAACGACGCAATCACATCGCGTAACTGGTCGTCGTTGGCCTGCAACTGCGCCAACAGCCCGCTGGCCGCCAGCAACTGGGCCGTGGTCAGCAGGGGCAGAATGTCGCGGTCGATGTCGCGCGCACACTCGAGGGTTTCGAGGGTGGCCAAAGTCGCGGCCTTCGCCTGCAATTGGTCCCGGAACTCGACAAACGGGGCGAGCGCACCAAACTCCTGCACCAACGCCTCGACATTGGCCACTGCCTCGTCGAGTCCGGCCACGGTGTCGTAGTCGAGCACCTCCACCACGTCAGTTATCTTGCGGACAGCGGCGTTGAGGCGGTCCTCGTCGATTTGCGTCGCGGGCGGCGCGCCGGGGCCGGTTTCGCCATGGACCGCTTTGGTGGCCTGGTCCTTGATCTGGGCCTGGACCGCCTGCAAGTGCGAGATCCGGTCTGTAACCGAGGGCAAGTCGGCCACGGAGGTCACAGCGGAGTTTACGTAGTCGGACGTCATAGTTTGGGGGCCTGGATCCGTGGCGACGGCCGTGTTGGGGAGGAAGGTGGTGGGGGTAGACGGTGACCACTTTGGCACTTTGGGAGTATTGCAGGTTGGAATGGGGATGGGTGCAGGTTAGGCGTAGCGGTTTGCATGTTGGCACACGTGCCCATTTGCAGGTTGAACCGTGCAAAAAATTCACCAATTTCTCACCGTACGCTCAGCAAACGGCAACCACTGTGCTTCAGCCATCGGTGTCTATTGAAGGGAAATTCGCGCCTAAAACGGTAATAGCGGATAGAAGCAGCCAAGAAACACTCGGGACGCACTTAAACGGAGCAAAACAGCCCCAAACTGACCCCACACGGCCTCCAGACCACGTGAGCCACCCACCAAGCTAGTCCATCGATTCCAGTTTGGCCACAACACCACCATGCAGGCTCCAGTCGTGTACATGAACACGTCCACCCCGCGGCAGACCGGGCGCCAGGCCCAGATCGCGAACATTACCGCCGCCAAGGCCGTCGCCGACATCATCCGCACGTGCTTGGGCCCCAAGGCCATGCTCAAGATGTTGTTGGACCCCATGGGGGGCATCGTGTTGACCAACGACGGCCACGCCATCTTGAGGGAGATCGACGTGTCGCACCCTGCTGCCAAGTCCATGATTGAGTTGTCGCGCACCCAGGACGAGGAGGTTGGCGACGGCACCACCACCGTGATCATCTTGGCGGGCGAGATCTTGACCCAGACGTTTCCCTACATCGAAAAGAACATCCACCCCGTGATTATCATCCAGGCGTTGAAGCAGGCGTTGGCAGACGCCTTGGCCATCATCCACGAGGTGTCGGTACAGGTGGACCCCGACAATGACGAGGCGATGTTGAAGCTCATTGGCGCCTCCATCGGCACCAAGTACGTGCACAAATGGTCGCAGAAGATGTGCCTGTTGGCGTTGAAAGCAGTCAAGACGGTGGCAGTGTCCAGGGGCGACTACAAGGAGATTGACGTGAAGCGATATGTGCGGGTCGAGAAGATTCCGGGCGGCGAGGTCACCGACAGTGAAGTTCTCGACGGGATTTTGTTGAACAAGGACGTGACCCACCCCAAGATGAAGCGGTCCATCGAAAACCCCCGTATTATCTTGTTGGACTGCCCCTTGGAATACAAGAAGGGAGAGTCGCAGACCAACATTGAGATCACCAAGGAGGAAGACTGGAACAGGATATTACAGATTGAGGAAGAACAGGTCAAGTTGTTGTGCGAACAATTGTTGGAGTTCAAGCCCGACTTGGTCATCACCGAGAAGGGGGTCAGCGACTTGGCCCAACACTACTTGTTGAAAGGAGGTGTGTCTGCATTGAGAAGAGTCAAGAAGTCCGATAATAATAGAATTGCCCGTGCCACGGGCGCCACCATCGTCAACCGCGTGGAGGACTTGAAGGAGTCTGACATCGGTACCAAGTGTGGCCAGTTCAAGGTGGAGTTGATTGGCGACGAGTACTTTTCATATTTGGTGCAATGCAAGGACCCTCAGGCGTGCACGGTGTTGTTGAGGGGACCCTCCAAGGACATCCTCAACGAAATCGACCGCAACTTGCAGGACGCTATGGCTGTCACCAGAAACGTCATGTTTGAGCCCTCGTTGTCCCCAGGAGGGGGCGCCACCGAGATGGCCTGCAGCGTCAGGTTGGCCGAAAAGGCCAAAACCATCGAGGGAGTGGCGCAGTGGCCATACCAAGCCGTGGCAGACGCTTTCGAGGTGATTCCCCGTACCTTGATCCAGAACTGCGGGGGTAACCCCATCAAGGTGTTGTCGCAGTTGAGAGCCAAACACGCTGCAGGACACCATACTTTTGGTATTGACGGAGAAAAGGGCAAGGTGGTGGACATGAACGAGTACGGCATCTGGGAGCCCGAGGTTATCAAACAGCAGTCGATCAAGACGGCCATTGAAAGTGCATGTTTGTTGTTGAGAGTGGATGATATCGTCAGCGGGGTGCGCCAGCAACGGGATTAGAAGCCCATTGGTGAGTTATAGACATTTGTTGAGGATGTCGGTGGTGAACAGCAAAGTTCCTACCGACTTGATCAAGATTGTAGTGGTCGCTGATGCCATCAACCGTTGGTGGCATCCATGACCTGGCCACTGTTGTTGATAAATGAATAGATGCGCCGGGGTTCTGTAGCAACAGCCCCACCGTGGTGCCGGTACATAATCAATCTACTTATACCTAGTCCTTTTTGGGTCTGGAGCCGCTGCCGGCGAGTCGCCGTGCTGCAAACGTTACCAAGGCCGAGAGTAGTCCCACTGGGGGGATCAAGTCCAACCAAGTCCACAACAAACTGGGCGTTGATTGCCCCACAACGGTGGCAACAGTGCCGTACAAGGTGTCCACGTCGCTGCTGTTGTCAATGACAATGTCGGAGCGGGCGTTTCTCTCCTCCGACGACATCTGGCTCGAGATTCTCTTGCTGACATCATCAGGGGCCAATTCGGGGTTGCGCTTCAACAAGCGGGCAACCTGGGTGTCTCGGTCACACGACACCGACATCACCGACCCACATACCACGTCCAACCCGCTCTCAAAGAGCAAGGGCACGTCGAGCACCACCATTCTCTGCCCACACACGTAGGCCCAGAGGATCTGCCAGGCAATCTCGCGCTTGACGGCAGGATGGACGATGGAGTTCAACGTCTTGAGACTGTCAGGACGGCCAAAAACAGCCTGGCCCAACGCAGGACGGTTGAGGGTGCCGTCGTCCTGGACAAGGTCGGGCACCAAGCTGGAAAAGGCAGCTACCACCTTGTTGTAGGCTGGCTTGCCGGGATCCACCACCTGGCGAGCGATGAGGTCGGCATCCACCACCCTCACGTGATGCTCTTCCTGGAGACGCTTAGAAACCGTCGATTTACCCGAGGCAATGCCCCCGGTGAGTCCTACAATCAACATTAGGTGCTAAAGAGTGTGGGGACAATTCGCAGACTGACATAAAAATTATCACCACCTCACGAACCCTCATTCCAAATCCATCGCCGCAGATCCACGAGAACAAAACCTGTGGACGAAAAGAAGTGTCCATAGTGCCCGACAGACGGTATCGTATAGCAAACACACAGAAACTGATACAGAATTACCTGTGCGAAACCATCATTACAATTTCACCTTTGCTCACTATATCGCAAGTCATCGATATTGACAGGGTGCGAATACATATATCGTCTTACAACTATCGTCCTGTTCGAGAACAGAACCACGGTTCGTGCGAAGCCAGATCGAAGAAAAGTTGATTTTGAAAACTGAGCATTAACCGATCGCATCAGTCGCAGTACATTTCAAGGACTTGACTTCCACAGATAGACTCCAGGTCTGATAAAATCGACAAGACATCAGCCAGGTTCGTTGATAAGCTTGCTACAAGACCATACTGGTATTCGATCAATATTGAGATCGCATCAGCCCACCACATCAAGCTGAAAATCAAGAGTAGATCTTTGTATCTTGGACTTCAATTGTGTCAAACCATAGCTTAGTTTAATATCAGCCTTATCTTCTAGAAATATGACGTCCAAAGTGAAGGCATTTGTCTTGGGCACCGGTTCCATGGGCTCATTGTTGATGCACGATGTCAAACGGGCTCACCCTGAATCGGTGAACTTTGTGGGCATCTACAAGAACAGTGCCAGTTTGCACAACCTCAAGTCGAAGGGAAACCAAATCCAGCTCTCTCGAATTGTCAACGGCAATTTGGAACGCACATCGGTGTCTGTGGATGGCATCTGCGAGTCGCCTACGAATGGAACCACAGACAAACCAGAAGCCATCGCCAATTTAGTCATCGCTACCAAAACCTACCAGACGGCAGCAGCTTTGAGACCATATATCCATAATATCACCCCGGCTTCCAACATCTTGATCCTTCAGAATGGAATGGGAATGGACAAGTACTTGATCGAGAACTTTTGGCCGTTGCCGGAGCAGAGACCAAACATCTTTCTGGCCATTTGTACGCACGGGGTATACATCAGCAACCACGAGGTCAAACATGCATCACCAGGAAGAATATCTATTGCCCGGTTACCAACAGAAGGTGATACTGCGACTGGCGATATCCCTGATTTTATTAGGTTGATTCTAGCCACAAAGACTTTGGACCCCTCCTATGTGGAATACCACCAGTTCTTGCTCATCCAGATGGAGAAGTTGGTGGTGAATGCATGCATCAACCCTCTAACCGCCATTTTTGACTGTTTTAATGGCAGCTTGCTCTATGGGAACAAGATTACCGACATTTTCAAGAGGATCATTGTTGAGGCTATCAATGTGTTTTTCAAGGAGTTTCCAGTATTGCAAGAGGTTCCCGAAGCCAAGGTATATCTCAGCCAGGAAAGGCTTTTGAATACAGTAGTCTCCATGTGTAAAAGTGCTGCTGAAAACAGCTCATCTATGAGACAAGATGTGTTGCTTATGAGACCCACCGAAATTGATAACATAAACGGATACATTGCATTTTTGGGACGCAAACATTCCATCAACACCCAATCCAACACCATGATAACTAACTTAATCAAGTGCAAAGAGAGCATTGGACAGGCACTTGAAAAGAAAGAAGGCGACAACATATCGCAGGTGTAACTTGTTGCACTTTATCTATTCAAAAGAGATGGATAATTTACAGATAGATTGTACATAGTATCGATGATAGAGGCAGTGAATACAAATTTAATTTACCAAATCTTCTTACTTGGTATACTTTATACAATTCTAGTTTTTGGAGGCAAGTTTGTTTCTCAATATTAAGCGTTGTAATAATTATATGTACATTCACAAGGCTATCGTCTTGAGAATAGACTTTCCAATAGACTCCCTATCAGCATGGAGAGTACGAATCACCTTTTTCCTGATGTCTTTTTTTGTCTGTAAGCCAAGGCTTGCTTCTTCTGCCTGTTTTATCACTTTTCCAAGAATTGCAGCAAGAAGAATGTTGGAATGTGTCTTGAACACCGAACCGTCAGTGTGACCATTGATCAAAGCAAGCAACCTCCTAGATTCCTGAGGAACTGACTCTTGCAAGGTTGCTAAAGCGACCTCGGTACGAAACGAGAGGTTTTCGCTGTTCATGGTGTAGTTATCATAGTAGTCATGAAGCTTAAGAAAATCAATCTGGGTTGGTTTGAGCAAAGGGAGGATATGGTCACTAATATCCAAATCATTCCACTTGTTGTCATCCAATACGAACCCGTACTCGCAGAGCAAGAACTCATTGGAGTGGGGACCGTAGCTCAAGTACATCTGGTCATCAGGGCTATACTGGCTCGAGGTACGCACTTGGAACCCCGAGCCATCGATCTTCAATGTACAATGGTCGCTGGGCGAGTGATTAAGAAAGTCAACATATGGGGCCATGGTGAAGTTGTCGCTCGTAGACTTGCTCTGCGGTATATTCATGTACAAGCACCGAGAGTTGATGCAAATCCAATTAAGCAAAAATGCCAGTTTGGGCACGGCCCAATCACTAGAGACCTTATTAACAAGGGCCCGCACAATGTCGTAGTCCCCCATAAATCGTTTGTATACTTGATCGCACTGTTTTTGGCATGATTTTGGCAAGAGGTCGACAAGTTTGCAATCCCCATCCAGTTCAAGAACCTGCCACACCAAGGGCATGCATGTAAAGTCATCGATAGATGGAAGCATGTCAATGAACGGCTTCCAGAACGAGTTGGAGCCCCTCTGGCCCTCAATGGTCAAGAAGAATGCAAGTAACTGGAATGAAGTCAATGCGAAAACGTCTTCGGAGGACAAGCGTTGGTAGATGTCAGAGTATTTGTCTTCATTTGGGGTAAATGGCACGTAGATGTTGGCATAGTAGGGCTCGGTGAGGTTGATGGAGTGGTTGTGTTTTGCGATATGACATACGGCAGTGGTGTAGTTCAAGAGAAATGATGGAGGGATACGAAGGATGAGCTCCGAGCGGGCAATCGGAGCAGAGGCGTAGAGACCTCTACCCGAGGGATCTACCTCACGAACGTCGATGTTTGGGGAGATGTAGGAGTGGGAGGAAGGTTGAAGGGATTGGTCCTGGGTGTTTTTGATCCACAGGAGCAATGCTTGGAGTTTGTCCATGGTTGGCTTTGATGAGTGTGTTTTGTATGATACTGGTAGCCTGGTGAAGTTGTAGATTGACTATATTCGTAATTGACTGGTGATGTGTTAGGTGATGGGGTTTACAGGTACTGTGACTATGGTGGTTCTCTATTTGTGGTAGAATAGGTATCTTTACTATCTTGCGGTTCTTGTGGTTTTAGTTCTAGTTCTTGGGGTTGCTTTGTGGTAACTTCGAAGTTTTCTCTTGTGATCCCGTTATTCTTTGCGATCACACTTGGAGATCTATCTTGTATCTTGCAGTTCTATCTTGCAGTTCTATCGTGCAGCTCTCTCTTGCAGTTCTAACTTGTTGATCTGACTTGTAGTTCTACCTTGGAGTCTATCTAATAGTTCTACCTTGCAGTCTATCTTGTAGTTCTACCTTGCAGTCTGTCTTGTAGTTCTACCTTGCAGTCTATCTTGTCAATCTGTCTCGCAGTTTTCTTCGCAATTGTCTTCAAATCTTCCAATTCCCTTCTCTTTTGGTTGTATCTCTTGTGATCCGTCTTTTCGCCATCTTGTCTCCTCTCTGTATATCACCTGTTTCATTTTTTCGTCTCTTTCTTCCTTTAGTCGGCTACCTCTTCTTTTGTTCCGTCTTTCACTGCCACCACTTAGTCCCCTACCCTCCAGATTGTCCGGCACTCAACCCTTTTTGTTTTCTTTGTAGGTAGCTTCTCTGCGAACCCATCTCTACATTCGTTCTCGACCACCCATTTTGATCCTTTATCTTATTAAACCTACATCTCATATTACCCCTACACAAAACACGTAGCCATCCTAAAACATATTAAGCGTCAAGGTATTCGCTATGGACTTGGTGTCGACCGCGCGTTTGAACTCCTCGAAATTCAACTTGCCGTCGCCATCCTCGTCCGCCTCCATCATCGTCTTGTCGACAATCTGCTGGAGCTCCTCGTCCTGGAGGTTTTTCCCCACCATCATCTTCATGACAATGAACAATTCGCCATTGCCAATGTATCCGTCTCGATCGATGTCGTAGATGCTGAATGCAAACCTCAACTTGTCCAACGTGGACGACTTGCCGCTGAAGGCAGACAATCCCGTGATGAACTCCTGGAAATCGATGTTGCCGTCGCCATCCCTGTCAAACACATCCATCAACCGGGTGGCGAGAGGGTTGGACAGAATGCCCGGGATCGACAAGAATTCTTGCTTGTCAATCTCGCCCGACCCATCCTTGTCCAACTTCATGAACCGTTTCCTCAAACGGTCGATCTCCTCTATGTTAAAGTTAGTGTCCTCCATGAGGCCGTTCAAGATTCCCGATGATGCCGCTCCTCCCATTGTGTGATCAGTATGTGAGACGGTGAGAACAAGTGTCGAATGGCGGGCTGGTCGTGTGGTTGGCCTTTCCCAATTTGGTGTAGTAGGCTTTGGCAATGGGCCACAATCCTGTGTCTAGACCTTTTGATTTAGACAATGTAAAATGGATCATGCGACATCACAATACGATTGAGAAAAGGACAGAAGCACCAGAGTTACAGATACAGGGTACAGAAGATAGGTACGGAATGACAGATTCAGAATGACAGATTCAGAATGACAGATTCAGAATTGATAGAAGATACAGTAGACTTGCCGTGCCGTACATGTAAGACTGGCTGTCTGGGTCAAGTACACGTGCAATGCAAATGGGCTTACGCTGTACCGGCAATTCTGCAACAATTTGGCAAAACTTTTGCAAACTTGATAATCACTGCAGATTTGGGTACGTATGCCACAAGCCGCCACTCGTCCATCCCTTCATAACCCACGCCCACTACATCCAGCGCGTCTTCCCACGCGTCTTACCCCTCCCAACCCCCTTGCCCCGCTTTTGCCATCCCCACTTGCCCCATTATCACCATGCACTCCCAGTGTCGCAAATGTTATGTCGCGGAATTCGCAGCTGTCAAACCATAACAAAAAAAGTTTTAGACACCATAAACAGACAATTCACCATTTCTTCCCCACCATTTGCATGAAGCCCCCCATAGCGCCAAATGAACATAAACCCAGACACGGCAAAGGACACCCTTTGCAAGAACATCACCATATATGGGTATTGCAAGTTTGAGAACAAGGGATGCGCCTTTAGCCACTCCACCAAACCCCTGCCCCAGCTGCAACAGCAACAACCGCAGAACCCCGGCGCTGCTCCCGGCGCCAGCCAGCCGCCAACCTCGTCGGGGTCGGCAACGTCGGCGTCGTCGGGCCAGTCCGCCGAAACCAGGCGCAAATTCAACCTCAACACCCCGTCATTCCAGCCCGCAGGCGTCCAGAGCATGACGAGCAAATTCGCCAACTTGTCGCCCAAAGTGAAGGAGATCCCCGTGTTCAAGCCCGCCGCCGCCCCGTCCACCCCCGGCGCCGACTCCACTGCCAACAACGAGCCGTATGCGTCCAAAAAGTTCAATGTTTCCACCCCGTCTTTCACGCCAACCAGCTACGACTTTTCCCACCCCGGGGCCTCCCCGGCCACCGCCACCCCGCCGCAGACATCGCAGTCGGTGATTTCTGCCGCCCCCCTTTCCGCTGCCCAGTCACAATCGTCTAACCCCTACAGCTTTGCCGGAAACGTCCCGTCCACGCCCCAGGGCCTGGCGCCGTCGATGAACAACTCCGACGTGTACTTTTCTCAACAGCCGTCAGCATACCCCTTGCAATACCACTTGTATGCGCCGGCCCCGCCCCCCAGGCTCACCATGCCCTTGCCGCCATACGAAACAAACGCCAATTCCATGTTCATACCGAATGACTTGCGCGAGTACTTGCAAAAGAAGAATGAGGCCACGTTGCAGACGTTGTCGCGATCGACGTTGCCCGACCACATCAACGTGTACCACTCGCTCGTGCCCATAGACAAGACATACGAGCCGTTATCGCAGATTTGGAGCGTGCCCTCGTCGTTGTACAAGGTGTACTCCAACATCGACGGCAACCCCTATGCGTTGCGCAAGGTGGACCCGGGGTTTGCCATTGTCAACGAGGCGCCATTCCGGACAATCAAGCGATGGAAGAGCGTGCTGTGCGCCAACGTGGTGCCCATCCACGATGCGTTCACCACCATGGCCTTTGGCAACAGCTGCCTCGTGGTGGTGTACGACTACTTTCCCAACGCCAACACCTTGAGCGAGCACCACCGCAAGATCGGCATCCGCACCGAGCCCGTCACCGAAGAGTTGTTGTGGACGTACTTGGTGCAGTTGGTGAATGCGTTGCTTTCCATACACAGCAAGGGCCTTGCCGCCCGGTCCACCATGGATTTGACCAAGATCATCGTCACCAACAAGAACAGAATACGATTGTCGTCGGTGGCGATGAGCGACATCCTCATGCACGAGCAGGACGACAAGGAGATGGTGAGTGCCGAGTCGATCAAGGCGTTGCAGAGGCAAGATGTGGCAAAATTGGGCAAGGTGATGCTCGAGTTGACAACGTTGACGTTGCCGATGGCCTTGAGGAACAGCCCCGACATATTGAAGGCGGTAGCCACGTCGTCGACCATCCATTTCAGCGACGAGTACTTGGCGGCGTTGCGGACGTTGGTTGCTAGCGCCAGCGAGTCCCAGTTTGACTTGATTTCCTTCAGCAACCGCCACATTGGCACCCGGATCTACGCCACCATCAACGGCTTGCAGGACAGCACCGACTTTATGGAGGCGCAGCTCACGTCGGAGTTGGAGAATGCGCGGTTGTTTCGGTTGATGACCAAGTTGAACTTTATCATTGACCGCCCCGAGCAAAAGGACTGGAACGAGAGCAACAGCAAGTATTTGGTGAAGCTCTTTCGCGACTACATCTTTTTCCAGTACGACGAGTACGGCAAGCCCGTGGTTGATCTCTCGCGGGTGTTGACCAACTTGAACAAGCTCGATGCCGGGATCGACGAGAGGATCTTGTTGGTGAGCCGGGACGAAAAGAGCTGTGTCGTTGTCAGCTACAAGGAGGTCCGTGACATCATCGACTCAAGCTTCCGCGCCATCACCCGCGACTAGATATAGACTGTATTATGAGTAATAGACGTAGGAGGTATGCCCCCCCGGCTCGAGGACGGGTATGTGTGTATGTATGTATGGATGTAGGTTGTGTCGCAAACAACACGACACTGGAATTTTTCGACACTGAAAACACGACACAACCTTCACCATCTAGTCCCTATAACCACCGCCACCACCGCCGTCCCACCACCTTCTGGCAATGATATTCGCCCGCAGCTACACCACCCGCCACGGCACGGCCCTCGCAGAGCGGTTTCGGCAGTCAATGTCGCGAATATCGTCGCAGGCCATGATCCTCACCTCGGCCGTCCCCGGGGGCCCCACAACGTCCAAAGAGGCCGCCACCACCGCTGCCCTGCTCCACGGTATGACCTTAGGCTCTGTGTGCTCGCTCTCGGTGTTCCCGGACCCGTTGCTCCAGTTCAACTTGCATCTTCCCTCGTACACGTCGCTGGCGTTGCACCAGCACCAGTACTTGGCCATCCACCTTCTCCCCCCGACCGCCAAGTCGGTGACGCTAGGACGAATATTCGCCCGCGGGGTCAAGACCAACAAGGGGCGGGGCATGGACCCCGCGCGGGATGCCGACGACGGCGAGGTGTTCCACGAGATGACGACGCCGTTTGCCCAGTTGGTGCCCGGCCAGGACTACCACTTCCACGGGGTGGGGCTGGTGGAGATCCCCGTGCTCAACGACGTGGAGCAGGTGTTTGTGTGTAAGACCAGGCACAACTTTGCCGTCGACAGCCACGAGTTATGGGTGGTTTCGGTGGTGGACATCATCACCAAAAAGCACGGGGTCAAGTCGGGGGGGATTTTGTACTTTGACCGGGGGTTCCATCGGGTGGGGGATGGGTTGAGCGAGGAGTAGGTTGAGCGAGGAGTAGATTGAGGTATAGGCTGAGTGAGGAATAGGCTGAGTGAGGAATAGGTTGAGCAAAGAGTAGGTTGAGCAAAGAATAGGTTGAGTAAGGATTAGGGTTGAACGAGAGTAGGGGTCTGGAGTTCGGAGGAGAACAGGCAGTGGTGCTTCCACTTTCCTGTCCACTGTACATAGATAGCATATTTATATCTACATCTTCGCATGGCGACATCATGTACATTACTTTATTCATGGCATACTCAAGCTACAACCCTCAGGTGTTATTGAGCAACCCGTTGCACTCTCTCGTCAAGATCTCGGTGTCTTCCACCACTCTGGGCAAGATGGTGTCGAACTTCTCCTGGGTCTTCTTGATCCTCTTGGTGAACCGCATCAAAATCTCATTCTTTTTGATTCCCCGTAAGTCGTTCTGCAAGCTTTTGATTTCTTCTTGCTTGGTGGCCGTCTTGTTGACCAACTTTTGGTGCTTCATCTGGATGGCATGGCGTTCTTGATTGGCGTCTCTCAATTGCATTTTGACTTTCTTGATGCGTTCCTCATAGTCACGATATTCCTCCTCTAACTTGGAGATATCCTGCAATTGCTGCTCTTCACTCTTGAGAGACTGCTGCTTCATGTCATCTTGTTCATGGGTCAACTGCTCAATTTGCACCTGGAGTTGGTCTATTTCTGTTTCCAACTGCATCACCGAGTGCTTTAGCCCCTTGATCTTGCCAAACAACCGATTGTCATTACCTTGTCTGTTGTTATACTTGGAGATCTTGTTTTTCAACGTTTCAATGGAATTCTTTGTCTCTGACAACTTTTTATTTTCGTCCCGCTTAAACTTTTTCAATTTGGTCTTGACATTGTTTAACTTGTTCATGGTCGACCCTATCGAGATTTGCAACGTTGTCAACGACGACGTTTCTTTCAACGATTTATTGATGACTTGATCATTGTCGCTGGTGGTATTCAACACCAAGTGGTTAAGCAACTGGTCATTGTGAACAATGTCGATCTCGTACTGGAAAAGTGGGGTCAAACCAGAAATGATCAAGTAGCTGATGTCAGACTCGGTGACAAGCTTGAAGTAAGTCCAGTTGACATTGTTCAATTTGACTTTAATTTCTTCCTGGGGATACTTTTTCCATTCATTGTCGTCCAACACCCTGAGAATCACCATGGATGACTCGCTCACTATTATTGCCATAGGAACATAGCTTGTAGGATTATAGGTGGACAAGTTAATAAACTCGCCGCCGCCATTCTTGCACCTGGTTTGTTCACCCTTGAATAAATTGGGGTTTCGCAATACCGCCTTGAATGCCCCGAGGATAGACCAAAATGGCTGGATAATAACCGTGTTCTCGATAGTGGTGGCATTCGGAGAGATAGTGGTTGTTGTCAAGGAAGTGGAGGTGGTGGATGAGGTGGAGGAAGTGGTTGTGGTCACCGGGGAGTTTGAGGGGTGATTTATTGATAACGGTTCCCTCGAGTAGGCGGAATTGGGATTGGCATCGGCCATGGGCAAACTTGATATGGACGAGGCGCGCAACCGGTTTTGCAACACCGTTAATTTGCTGTTGAAGGGGGAAATGATAAAGTTTTCAAAGTTTTTTAACGCCACCGACCTCCAGTGGTTCAGCTTGCTGGGAGCTAGGCAGTTGAACTTGGAGATGGAGTCTCTGACCTCGATGTCGAGCAATTTGTTATCGTCGACATTGATGCTGATGTCGTCGGTGAGGTTGGGAATGGAACTCTGGACAATGGTGGAGTTGCGGGAGAATATGGCCTTATTGATGATGTGGAATGACAACAACAAGTACACCTGGATGGAGTAGTTATGGAAATTGATGTTGTTGACGTATGCGATGGCGGAGGGGAAGTCGGTGATGAACTTGACTGACACATTCAACCACGACACGAGGTAGTTGATGTAGTTGATGATGACAAAACAGATCAGGGCATTGATCAAGTTTTTGTTGATGAACTTTGTTCTATCATCGTAGGAGATCTTGGTGGTGATCTTCTTGGCGCTGATGGAGTTGATGTAGTTGATGGAGGAGGAGCCAATGAGCTCGCTGGCGACGATGGACTTGGACAAGATGACAAAGTAATTGAAGTAGCTCTTCTTGGGGATGGCCCTTGCCAACAAGTACAACACGGCCGAGTTGACAACCACAAGCTTGCAAAAGGACTTGGCCACCGAGCGCACGCTGACAAACATGGCGCCATGGTCGCGCAAGGCCATGCGCACGAGGAACTTTCCCCCCAAGAAGTTGGACCCCAACACGATATATACAACTAGCAAAGCAAGGGAGGCGGCTTGGGGGAGGGAAAGGAGAACGAACACGAGGGACAACACGTCGCGCAAGCTGGAGGAGGGGAAGATGGACGGCGACGAGTACAGGGGCGACAAAGCATAGTGGTGGTGGTGGTGATGGTGGTGGTGGATCTGGTGCGGCAACGGCGGCATGGGGGCCGGGGGTGGCGATGAGGCTTGCGACCCCAGGGGCGACATGGGAACGGGCTGGGGGTGGCCCAACCGTGACTCCAACTTGCGGAGGTTGGCCACGGGGGTCTGGTGGTGGTGGTGGTGGTGGAGGTGCTGGTGCAGACTGCCCGCCGACTGGTCAGAGCACGGCGACGACGCGGGGTGCCGTGGGTGGCAGGCACAGGGCTTTATATTGGGTTGGT
Organism: Scheffersomyces stambukii; assembly: GCA_002245345.1. Taxonomy (NCBI): domain Eukaryota; kingdom Fungi; phylum Ascomycota; class Pichiomycetes; order Serinales; family Debaryomycetaceae; genus Scheffersomyces; species Scheffersomyces stambukii. Next base: position 176,131 of record NBZC01000012.1, read on the forward strand.
GGTGCATTCCCTCGCTGAACACATGTAGGCTCTACAAACGCAAACGACGGACAAAAGGCAAACGGGGAAGACAAACGACTTTTGCGTCCCGCACACAGCGATGGCACGACACGAGGAACCGCGGAAACGAGGTCGCGACGGCAATGGCGCCGGGGTTGCTGCAAACAGACGGCCGGCAACCAATTGGAGGCCACGACAGGAAAAACGCCCGGAAAAGGAAGGAAAAAACCACGGCCGCAACAACGACGTGGTGGTTGCAGGAGATGCGGTGCGGGACAACAAGCAGTACCACAGGTGTCGGGAAGCCGGGGCCAAGGACGGTGGTTGTGGGTGTTGCCGTAAAAATTTTCCAATGTCCTGTCAAGTTTGTTCGCGGAGAATCAGTGTCGCATTCAGGCACGCGACACAAACCTGGTCGCGCACGACCAGGTTTGCCGGCGACAGACCTGACACCCATTTACGATCGCCAGCACGAGGGCGGACGGTGGTGTGGCCCGGGGGCGACGGTTGGCAACGGAAATGGAAATGTGGACGTCAAGAACGGGCAAATTGGGCTGTGTGGGTGGAGCAGGCAGGGAGGGAGGAATTGCCGGAGTTATCCCAAAACGGCAGGGGCCGGAACGTCGCGAGCTACCGGTTTGGGAACGGAATCCCCCGGGATCACGGGGGTTGTAGCAGAACGGTTTCAGGGTGGTGGCCGCGACATGCGGTGGGGTTGCCCCCATCAACAATGACGGCGTATCTGCCCGGGCGGAACTACGGGTGCGGCTACGGGGGTGGGGGTGGTGCCACCGGGGCCAGACCCACGGCGATGCACGGTTGACGACGGGTGTCCGTGGCGATCGTTTATGTAGGTGCAGTGTCGAGACAAACCCCACTGCATGCACTCCTGGGTGCCAGCACCAAGGCCAACGGTGGTTTCATGGGGGAATGCGTCGTAGTCGTCGAATTCATCTAAAACCCACCCCCGACACCGATCTAGAAATTGCATTAATGGTGATTTAAATCAAACGCACCTCTCGTCCTCGCATGCCTGAATGGGTTGACAATTGGGATTGTTTAAGAAAAACAATAGGTATGTGGCCGGCCATGGCTCGTGCCTGAAATGCGCGGGCTCCCTAGCATCCACCTTGAACCATTGGGCCTTTGGTTCTTGCATGGTGGTTTTAGCAATTTCAGGTGTATTTTGTCATGAAACTGGCTAAATTGCCATCACGTCGAGAACAGGCGATTTGGCCACATACGGTTGAGGTTGTAGTTAAGAGTGGGAGTGAGGTGGTGGAGGTGGTGATGGACGTGGGCGAAGACATGGCGAGGATGCGGGGTAGCTCCGGCGGTGCGACCCCGGCAGGCCCGCGGGGTTCCGCGCCGCAGTCCGACACCGCGATCGTGGTTGTCGATGCGATGGCTCCACTGGCAACATCCAATCCCTGCACCTGCAGCATACAAGCAAAAGTTCTAGAGTAAGGCACGATGTAGGTGGCAACGCTCCTCGATTTCACCCCCGTTTCTCGATCGGGAGCACTGCCGACCCTGTTGCACATATTTCCCAATGGCCCCCGGTATCTGGGTTGCAGCAACCGCTGGGTGCAGGACAGGAAACCAACCGATTGGACACAAACAGGGGATGGTCCCTTAGTGATGCAACTGCGACATACCGTAGACGAGGCGATAGGTGCTTAAAAATATTGGCTATACGTTTTCCCCCCCAAGTCCGAAGAGGAGGTTGCCGCTGTATGAGATTGGTTTCACCACCATATTGCTGCAACGGCAAGGGAGGTGGGACGATGGCAATGCATGGCGCCAGCACAACGGTGGCTCCATGGCGGCGCTACAAAGATTTACTTCCCAAAAATAGGCAACGGTGGTACGAATATTGCCAATCGCTCTTCAACCTTCACAACGGCGGTGTTTCCGCCAGTTTTCTTGATTAAGCTTTTTCTTCAGTGGTGCAACCGTCCACATGTCCCTTTGTAATTGGGCGGTGACTCGTGTCAATTTGCACCGGGGGTGCTTTTGGCTGCCATCAGGACACTACAGAATGGCGACGGTGACTGGATCGCGGGGGTGTCGTGGGGGGGCTGGAATGACTGTGTCGACCTCATTCTGATCAATGCCGTAATTGTGAACCGCAGAAAATATTTTTAACTTTAAGGTTTAGAGCAGGAGAATAAATCCCAAGTGAGAAAAGTTTGAGAGCTAAATTGTGCATATGCATAAAAAATACCACCCGAATGGGAATAAGTCTTGGGTTTACGATGAGAGGGTAGAGGACCAACGATGGATGCAATGCCCGAGCACGGGATGACGCCGGGGGCCATGGCCAAGCCCGGCCAGGGAGGAAGAGCGGCAATGGGAGGGGACTATGGCCCACGCCCCGGCTCGCCAATGGGTACCACAGGTGGTGGTAAGCAGACATGGACATGGGGTGAAGCCCGGCGTGGAACTGGGCAAGTCGCCATCTCGGCTACATGTGTGCGCATATGAGGGACGAGCAAACCGGTGCCATGGTGGGGAGTTTCATGCTTGCACCGCGATTTGTTTATATTTCGATTGTGGTGAATATTTTTTGTGCCATGACAAAGATTGGTGCAAACCTAAACCAAAGGGTAATTGAATTACCGTAAATCATGGATGGGAAAAATAAAAAAACACTTGTTTGGGGTATCACGTGAGAAATCCGGCGAGGCCCAAAACAATGCCTCTGCAACTGCATTTCTCCGAAAGTCAGGCAGAAAAGCCTACCTGGAATTTCATCGTCTTCGTAAAGCAAACTTGGAGGAAATATTCCCCTTCTCAGCAATAAGCATCAAGGTGGAGGTTGCGCCAGCATATCCCCCCATGCACCGGGGCGGGTGGTGATGGCGAAAATAATGCGTCGTCGGCAAATATTTTCTCCATCGCGAGATAGTAGCTTTTGCTGGGATTAACTTTTTTTGCCTGCAAACACACACTTGTGATGGATTTCTCTAGTCATAGATTTTGCAGGCGATATCTCTCCACTTTGGTGGGAACGGGAGGTGGTGAAACTAAAATTAAAATAATAAAACCCGCAGTGGGAAAGGAGTGGTGAGCGCGGAAACAATCGACGAGATAGGCATGGCCAAGGCGCCGGTGCCCTAGATAATCCGGGAGGCGCCAGCGCTCCTATTGGCGGATGGCGGGAGAGGGTATGCCTAAGTTGGGAAAAGGAATCGCTTGCGTGTTTTGCCCGAAAAGAAATCCTAGGCACGATTATGGCCACTATTATCGCAGATTATGGCAATATTATGGAAAATACTGTGAAGATTATGGCAATAATATGGCAATATTATGGGCACCAAATTGGACAAAAATCAGGACAATAGGGAGGACAACCGCTGGACAATAATGAGGACTTTATTTCAACAATTTTGGATGGGATTATGCGCGATATTATTTCACCACCATTTGAAAAAACGGTTTCTAGTTGTTCTTTGTATTATTTTTTGGCCCAACCTGATGCATGCACTGCATACAACTAGGTGGCCATGCATATACACATGTTTAGTGTGATATTTTCCACCCTGGTTTTCTGTTCCTATACCAGGAATAATAAAAAAGGGGAGTATGAAGTACATATGTACATATAAAATAATAAAAAGAATAGTGTGCCGCCAGGAGTGGCAGAGCCAGAGTTGCCATCGTCCGGGGGCCACCATCGCCCACTTGGTCCCCACAAACATTGATCCCCTCCCGGGGGTTGTTGCCAGTATATAATAGGGGCCCGATCTCGCTTTCTCCTCCATTTGGATCATGGCGATATTTTTCTGCTCCGGGCAGAGATAATATTTTTCGGTTGTTTTGTTTATTTTTTATAAGATCTTGCACATATTAACAACATATACATTAGCATTTTTAGTAGTCATCATCTCACCCTCCTAGAAAAAAGGCGAGTGAGACCCGAGTACCCAGCGGCTGCATTGTGCCTGGCCAGAGACCCCGTCACGAACACGCCACCACCGCAGGCCCTCCAACTACTGGCTCTGTCGCGCGACATCCGCAGCCATCTGTCCACCGCGACACGGTCGACAGACTGCACCTGCCATTGTTGCCCTCTATTGACTTTCGCGAACAATAGCGCCCGAACCTGGAGCGACCGTCACCACCATAATTGAGACGTCCACGAACTTGTCGGTGTGTGCAGGAGAGCGTTTAAGTTGAGTGCCACTTACAGGCTGCCGTCCCCTCATCTGTGGCCGCCTACTGTTGCCCTCAGCAAGCGTCCTGCACAGCACTACCCCTAGCACAAGCACCTCCAACGCCGCCGTTGTCCTGTCCGGGGCCCTCCCAACAGTCGCCCGCAAAAAAAGTCCCATTTGACACACCACCAGGATTTAAGGTGAAATCAAAACAGTAAAAAATATCCACTTATTTTTTGACCTGGCGCCGATATTTTTTTCCCGTGGTCCATTTAAGGTTTGAGCAACTTAACTCAACATTTGCAAAAAATATCGACCTTGGTAAGCGTTATTATTTGTGGATTATTTTCATCAAAAATTTTCTCACACTGTCATTTTATTTATTCCTTCATCCACCACTGCCCAGTCGACACCGTCCGTGTGATTCCCCCATTCGTGTGCCCTAGAGCCTCTCCCGTCGTGACCCAGACGCTGCCCTCCACCTAGACGCCAGCGTGCCTGTACACATCCCCTACTTCCCCCCAAAATCCCCCACCCCACCACCAAAACAACCATCCTCGTTTTCGCCAGAAAAAAAAGATCACGGTCAATTTGGCAAATTTGCTTGCACTGGTTTTTCTGTCCCCTCCCCCCGTTTACCACACAGGCAGCCTTGCACCTGGTGAATCCGACATCGAGCTGCCCCTCGTTTGCCCCGCTGCGGCTCCTGCCTGACATCTAACCCGCCCCCGCCTGCCAGTCGCCCCCGCAG